>JASAOA010001804.1:0-87631 GCA_030849815.1 Vickermania spadyakhi
TGGCTCTCCTTCGGGTTGGTGCTGTCGGAGGAAGTAAACTTCTCTTCCGCCCTCTTGTACAGCAAAAACCGCCAGTGAAAAAACTGGCTGAGGCTCACCCACGTCACAAAGTACCCGCTTATCCACCCCAGCGCAGAGCGGGGATGCCACATCCGAGCCACCACACCAAGCCCCCACAGGAGTACAAAAGAAAGGGAGGAAACCCACCAAGAAACGGACAGCATCCAGGTCGAGATGTCCGCACCGCATCGTTCCACAGAACGGAAAAGCTTGGTGCACTGGCGGAGGTTACCATTTTGTTCTGTAAGCAGCTGGTTAAAGTATTCCTCCGCACTAGTCAGACTTCCAAGAGTAGCCACTCCCATGATTCTGTCCAACTTCTTCATGCACTTATTCGATTCCTGTATCGCATTATTCCGCACGTCTCCGTACGTGCTGGCGCATTCCTCAAGCTTGGATACAAAAGTCGCAATGCTGCTCCTCGTCTCGATAAACGTCATCACAACGAATGCGGGAGGGCCACTCAGATACATTTGAAGGGGTGATTGTAGGTACAGGTGAAAAATCGCCAGAAACACAATGGCGAATTTGTCACAAATCCACCACGGCAAACGCATCCCACAGAGGGAAAACAACAGAAATGAACCACTGATCACCAGCGACGATCTCCAAACCAGTAGCTCTCGCCAAAACTCACGGTGAAGATGTTTCACAATGTTCAAAAAACCCGTTACAGCTTCTTGACTGGACTGCAGTTCTCGGTGCGCCATGTTTAAGCTATTCGCTATCTTCTCTGCGCCATTGCGGTGTGATGGGAAATTCAACGCTTCAGTCAGCCCGTTCTTTACGTCATCAAAAGCACCCATCTTGTCGTCAATGGCCACACTTCTCTTTTTTTTTTTTCGCTTAAACTTGAGGTAGGGAGTTTCAGCGAGGTGATCCTTTTATTAATACTATTGTTGCAGATGCGGTGTGGGGGAAAGCCAAAGGATAACCCTAGCAACGACAAAGAAAAATATATTAAAATACTTAAGACTTTCAAAAAAAAAGAGAAGAAAGTAAAAAAATTAGTCACGGCACGAGTCCGCATCTGTGCAATGGTACTTCTACTGGAACGCAGACAGCCTCTCATACAATCCTGCTTCACAGTGTCTCACCGTCTGATGATCTCCAGGCTTCACACGGGAGGACAAGAAAAAGAGGTAGTGTAGTGGTTGTTGTTGTTGCGGTGCAATAGGGTTCTATTCGTACCGGCTCAGGGTGTTCTCCCTCTCTCTCTCTCTCTCTCTCGTCGCATCGGTCTATGGACGGGACGGAACAATGCCGCGGTACATCCAGCGATCAAGCCAACACGGTCGCCTATGGAAAGAGCTGGGCGTAGCCGAGCAGGCAGCGCACTGGACAGACCAACGCCCACCATCCCGGTTGACCCACAACATGCGACGAGACCATCCCTCTTCGGCACGCAAGGGCACCCCAGGCGCGTCCCCTATTGAAACTAAAGAGAGAAAAGAAACCCTCACACGAAGCTTTGAGAAGAAAGTCCAAAAAAAAATGAGATAGCAGAAAGTGTGGATGGGGGTTCTGGTGGCTGGACTGTCGTGGGGTCTTTTGAATGGAGAAAAAGAAGCACCAATAGCGATATTCCATTCAACCTTGAAATGTTAAGACAAGCGCCACGGACTATATATGACCTCTGCACACATCCAGCGATAAATAAGCATAATAGAAGGACAAGGCATTCTGATGAAAAGTGTTCTGTTCAGGTAACGATAATAACAATGAGAGGGATAGGCGCGCTGCAGAGTAATTCTCCTGCAAGTAGATCTACAGACAAGGCACAAGCTTCCAAACAAAATTGAGAAGAAAAAAAAGATGAGAATATTACCGCACTACTTCCTCACTCACATACAGAAGAGAAGAAAGGACTTGCTTGGTCTGCCTTTCCGTATTATTTGAGGTGTTTTTTGTTGGTTTATTTGTTCTACTTCTTTTAAGAGCGTATACTTGTACCGTGAAGTACAAACACACGAACAAACCAACAAGAAGAAACAAGAGAGACGACCCTTCTATCGCTATTTAGACTGTTACAGCGAAGAGACACGAATGCCCTCACACACTCTTTTCGTGTCATCGTACTGTGATGAGGGATTTATTCTTACAGAATTTTCTTTTTCAAAAAAAAAAGATCCGAATAATCATTCACCCCGGTCAGAATTGCAACTTTTCAGTCTCTCTCTCTTTCTCTGCAGCTTTCACTAATCACAAAGAAAGCGTGAGAGGGAGAGAGCCTGGGTGCATTCCTGTTAATTTTACTGGTGATGATGAAGATCCATAGACAAGCACACAGATCCACTTTTTGAATGCGACAAAGCAACCTCCATCTCATTTTATTACAATTTTCCTTCCTTCTTGATTTCTATTGGATTATTTATATTTATTCTATTACTTTTGCTCTCTCATTCCTTCACAGAAGTGGGAGGAATGAAAGAAAGAAAAAACAAAAAGAGAGAGATTCGTATAGTAAGTACACATGTATCGCACCATGGTTTCATGAAACAGCGCATTTCGACAGGTAGTAGTCATCACTGCTTCTCCTTCATCTCGCTCCGCTTCTGGCTCTCCTTCGGGTTGGTGCTGTCGGAGGAAGTAAACTTCTCTTCCGCCCTCTTGTTCGCCTCCAAGTACAGCACAAACCGCCAGTGAAAAAACTGGCTGAGGCTCACCCACGTCACAAAGTACCCGCTTATCCACCCCAGCGCAGAGCGGGAATGCCACATCTGAGCCACCACACCAAGCCCCCACAGGAGTACAAAAGAAAGGGAGGAAACCGACCAAGAAACGGACAGCATCCACGTCGAGATGTCCGCACCGCATCGTTCCACAGAACGGAAAAGCTTGGTGCACTGGCGGAGGTTGCACTGCTGTTCCGTGCAAACCCGTGCGATCCAATACTCGGAGAGTGCCGCTCTTCCAGGGACACTCTCGTGTAGAATCCTATCGAAGTGTTTGCAGAGCTTATTCGATTCCTGTATCAGAGACTTCGATATAGCGTTGAACGTGGAGAGACTTCTTTCACGGTCCCGCACAAAAGTCGCAATGCTGCTCCTCGTCTCGATAAACGTCATCACAACGAATGCAGGAGGGCCAATCAGATACATTTGAAGGGGTGATTGCAGGTGAAAAATCGACAGAAACACAATGGCGAAATTGTCACAAATCCACCACGGCAAACGCATCCCACAGAGGGAAAACAACAGAAATGCACCACTGATCACCAGCGACGATCTCCAAACCAGTAGCTCTTGCCAAAACTCATGTTGAAGATGTTCCGCAACGTTCAAGAAATCCGTCAAAGCTGCGTAAAACACGTGCAGTTCTCGGTGCGCCATGTCTCCTTCATGCAATATCTTCTTTATACCATTGAGGTGTGATGGGGTATCCAACAATTCGATCACGTAATTAAAAAGACCCATCTTGTCGTCAACGGCCACACTTCTCTTCTTCTTTTTTCGCTTAAACCTGAGGTAGGGAGTTTCAGCGAGGTGATCCTTTTATTAATACTATTGTTGCAGATGCAATGTGGGGGGTGAGGGGGAGCGCCAAAAATACTTAAGACTTTAAAAAAAAAAGATAAGAAAGTAAAAAAATTAGTCACGGCACGAGTCCGCATCTGTACAATGGTCCGCATTACTTTTACTGGAACGCAGACAGCTTCTCATAGAATCTTGCTTCACAGTGTCTCACCGTCTGATGATCTCCAGGCTTCACACGGGAGGACAAGAAAAAGAGGTAGTGTAGTGGTTGTTGTTGTTGTTGCGGTGCAATAGGGTTCTATTCGTACCGGCTCAGGGTGTTCTCCCTCTCTCTCTCTCTCTCTCGTCACATTGGTCTACGGACGGTTTTGCTGTAATCCGCTCCAACGCAATGCAGTGCGGCGGGGTCATCGTTGTGGTACCACCACGCGCTACCACAACGATGACCATTAAAAATGACTCGTTGGAGACATACCTGCTGGGGGTAGACTTCCCCACAAAACCCGAGACACACACCCCCCGGCGACCTGCACTGTCAGCTGCTGCTGCTTGTCATGTCCACCCTTTGACGAGAAGAAAGCAAACAGGCCGGGTGTGGAAGACTGCAGTGAAGTGAAGATTGGAGTCGAGCATGGACTGCACTAGATGGTGGTACACCTATGCGCGTCACCAACGCCGAAATTACCCGTTGTTATCGAACGGGTGCCTATTTTTATTTTCTTCTTCTTCTTTTTCAACGCCGTCACTCACGTCGTCGTCCTCGCTCTCTATCCCTTGGTTTTTGAAACCTACCCTGTCGAATGAGTGGACGTGTGTGACGTGGTTTGGGACTTCGCGTATCCATCCCTACCCGTGTGTCGAGCTCCTCTTTCGCTGTGTCTCTCCTCACTAAAGGCAATTGGACGCCAAAAGATCGATCTCGAACACGAGAAAAGGGAGGAAGAACTGGTTAAAGGTCATCCTTGGGAGTGCGGAGCAGAGGTGGATGGAAGAGATGATAATGGGGGTACTTCACCGCACCCCCTTATCCACTTTGGGGTACGTGTACTACGGCATCCCACGGCTCAGGGACGTTGTCTTGATCAGCACTCCCCTCTCGTTCGTAACGTTCTCATGCTCTTCTTCTTATCCACTTCATTACAAATGATCGAGGAGGCGACGTCGTCGTCGTCGTATTGCCTTGCTTCTCCGTACCGGTATGATATGATTTATCTATACCACGCCCGTGTGATCATAGGATTCCAGATGAAGATGTAGCTCCGGCTTGGTTCTCGCTCTTCAAAAAAGCGATCACAATAACCGTGGAATGAATCATTATTATCCTTATTTTTTCTCGGTTTTGTATCGGTACGAGAAGCAGGACACTCCTCTCTCTCTACGCCTTGGAATGCATATTTTCATCTCATCCGTTTTTACCAATCATATTTCCACTGCTCCAGCGGATGTAATGGTGGTGGTAATTTGTGCGGGGTAGGGCTGGGAGTTCCCTCGCGGAGCATTTTAATGCGCACCGAAGCGAAAAATGAAGCGAAAAGAATGCAGGGCGATAAAGGCGGTGCGAAAAACGAGTTGAGTTTTTCTCTTTTTTCTTTTTTCTTTTTTTTGAATGGCCCGAGAGAGCATTGGTGCATCAGAAACGACATCTTATATCCATAAGGGAATGACTTGGTTGCAGATCGCTCGGCTTACGGTGTGCCGTCGGGCCGCGCCATCCCTCCCACGTCGTTTGTCTTCATGGTAGTGGTTCGAGTGGGAGAACGGAAAGAGAAGAAGAAGAGACGACCACATCGGTGAACAGTGGAGCCGCAGTCCTTGAGGTGAGGCGTCGCACACCAACGTGTGCGACGCTTGGATACACATACTCCCTCCATCATCATCCTCTACTATATCTTTCGCGCTCTCTCTCTCTAATTGCATTTCGATGCAACAAGAAAAGCATGTAAAAGAAACACCCTATATTCGCCCTCTCTCTTTCCTACCGTTGTGAGTACTGGTGTTGGAGAGACGCACGGCACCCACGATTGAGTCGTTCATGCTACAAGACGAGTAAGGGTTCGCGTTCCGTTGCAACGGGAGTATCTGTCTCTTCAGATGATGATCATTGTGTGTATCGGTGCTCTCTGCACCTCCGCAATATTAATTTGTCTGTTGTTGTTGTTTGTTGTTGATGTTGTTGTATAGAGAGAGAACAACAATATCAAAACAATGTAATGAAATAATTAAAGAGAGAGAAACATATCCTTAAAAGACGCCTATACCCACCATTCGAAAGTACTAAGCAACAACGTGTGGCTAGGCAACGGAGCCCCTCTGGATCACTGAAACAAATAGTTTTTGCTGTTGTTGATGTGGATGTTGTTGAAAACTTATCGTTATCCTCTGTCGGTCCTCGAGGTGCGTTGGTGTGTGTGTGTGTGTGTGTGTGTGTGTGTGTATGTGTGTGCGTGTCAATCTCTACGGTAATCCCACTCACTGGCACACACGGAAAGAGATACAGAAAAAATCATTTGTGCCGAATTAAAGGGTAAATCCAGCGCTCCAGAACTGTTGTCGTTTGGCACTCAACCCGTTTTTTTTTTCTTTATTAGTTTGTTGTTTTTGCTCTTTTTTTTCTTGTTTATTTTTTTTGTTTGTTTGGGGGTCACTTTTATCCTGCCGAACCCGATCACAAAAGACGTTGAAACTTCTTTCTTTCTTTTCTTCAAAAATTTGGTGCCATTTTTTTATCCTGTTTTCATGTGTGGTTGTACCGCTCTGGCTCCCAGCGAAAGACCTGCTCTCCTCCCTTCGAGTCCTTTTCCTTCTACTCGTCGTCGCGTGCTAACGGGGTCGTTTTACCGGTTTGTCCTCTCACATCTCTTATTGTTGTTGTTGTGCGTTTGTTTGTTTTTTTCTTTATGCCTGGATGCCGTACGCCTTCATAATCTTGCTACGGCGTTCGTCTAAGATGGTTTTCTTTTGATGATGCCAACTCTTCTTCTCGGCCGGCAGCGGCTCCAGCAGTAGCCGAGGCTGCGCTCGCACCGCCTCCACAAACTTCTTCTGCGCTTCATTGCGAATATTCAACGACATGCAACTCCAAATCACGTTAATGTACGCCTCGGTCGAGAGCACCGACGCCTCGGCGTACTCGGCAAACACCTTCCCGCACCAGTGCGTGAGCTCATCATTGGGCTCTTGCACCGCTGCGAAGCTGGCCAGAGCGTTCGCGGCGTCCTCCAGTGTGACAGGGGCGGCGCCCTGCTTGATCAACGTCGCCAAGCGCGTTGCCAGAAGCGGAAACAACTCGCCGTCGAACAAGTCGAACGCGCTGAGGGCTTCCAGAACGCGAGCCACCTCCTCACTGCGGAAGTCCGTCGCGACGGCGCAGGCACGCTCCGCAAGGGCGCCGAACACCTCCTCGTTGAACTGCCCCGCCGCAAAGTACGCCGTCATAATCTTCGAGATGGAGAAGGCATCACAGCTGTTCGCGGTGTGGCGCACCTGCTCCCCGATGCGCTCCACCACCGTGGAGGACCGATGACCCCGTCCGGAGAGCACGAGGGAGTGCAGCAAGGAGGCGAGCAGCGGGGGCGAGAGCTCCTTCAGGTGCTCCATCAAATGCTGCTCGTACACACAAAACAGCTCCTCATCGACGAAATCGAGCTCTGCGAAGGCGTTAAGGAGCGTAATGCTCATCAGCGGTGACGCCGAAGACTTCTGCCGGACCGCCTGGTCCCGCAGCGTGGCGAGCAGTGCGGGGTGACGGCACTGCACCTTCGAGAGGGCGTGGGCGACGTTGGCCACGTGTGCCACCGACAGGGACGGATCGCGTAGCAGCGTCGCGGCGGGCTCACACAACGCGGCGTACAGCAGCGGATGACGCACCTCCGCACGGCCGTACGCGTTCATGAGCACCGCTAAGGCAGTGGCATCCACTCCACTGCCTCGAAGCACTTCGGCGCTACCACCCGCCGATTGGAGCGTGCGTAGTAAGAGCGGGATGTAGCTCATCAACAACGGGTACAGCTGCGGGGCACGGAGCACGAGTGCGCTGTGTAGCAAGCGAGCGAGGCAGGGAATGGTCATGGTAGACTCTCCCACCTCGCTGCACGCCCAGTTCATGATTTCGCTATACGGCTGCCCTCGCAGAGGCGAAATACGCCACTGGGCTGCGATCTGTGCGATGCGAGCCGCGACTTCTGGATCTAATCGCTCCGCTGGTGTGGCACCCGCCGCGTGGGTGGTCATCAGGACCCCATCGAGCTTGTCGGTATCGAAGAGCTGCTTGCCTTGGCGAATGATTTCGTTGATCTTCGACTGCCGTTCGTCGGCGGTGAGGGCACTGGATCCACCTGGGGTGACCCCGCTCGCCTGCAGCTGGCGCTGTTGGGCCTGCAGCTGCTCCAGCGCGGAGGCAAACACCGCCACCGAACTCCAGCGCCGCACCTCACGCAGTGCGCCATGCCCCTGCAGGAAATGCGAGGCGCACTTCTGCACCCGACACCACATGGAAGGAGGGTTCGCGGTGCTGCGAGAGAAGAGCCGTCCAGGGGATCGTGGGGCCGCAGCCGAGACGGTAAAGGGGCGAGACGAAACCCACCCAACCGGGTCCTCGTTAACGTTGGACCAGCTCCGCAGCTGCCGGCGGTCCAATGAAGAAGCGGCAAGACGCCCTCCCCTCACCGTGGCGTGGCACGTGGAACGCTGCGTAGCGGATCGCATACTCCCCTGCTTCCCTGTATGTGATCGGTTTTGGAGTGTCTGTAAGTGTGTGTGTGTTTGTGTTTGTGTGTGTATGTGAAGGGGGTTTTTTTAGGAAAACAAGAACAGCTGGTTAGTTGTCGCTGGATCTATTTCTTTCTTTTTATTGTGTGTCGAGGGCAGCGGAGAAGGATGGCAGTTTCTGTGAGAGAAAACACGAAAAAAAGAAGCACTTTTATTTTACAAAAAGGAAAAGAAAGAGAGCAAAAACGCGAGTGCAGTCCACAGAAGCTGAACTGAAGTCCTAAATGTAAATATGTAATCGGTTCTCTTTCTTAACTGTGAAAAATATGTAAAAGACAAAACGAAAAAAAAAAGAGAGAAATAAATCTCTTTAAAATTTAATGTCTGAAGGTTTAGAAGGGGTAGCTAAAAAGACGGGCAGTTTAAAGGGGAAATCTATGCGTGATGTAAAAGAAAAATTGTGTGGGTGTAGCACAGGATTTAGCAAAAACAAAAAAAAATAGATGAAAAGAAGTCATGAGCATAGAGAAAGAAGGTGAAGATCAAACGTGGCTTTAACAGTCGCACTCAGCTGCGTAGGGCATTATTCATTTCTTTTTTTTTCTCACTTTCAAAAAAATCATCATTATTGTTACTCTCACAAAGTTCTTAGTATTGCTTTCTTTCTCTCTTTTTAATTCGGGTATTTTTTGAATTTTGATTCTATTACATTTTTTTTTTCTTCTTCTTTTTCTTTGAGCTTCTTGAAAATCTTATTTTCATTACAGGGAATTAATAAAGTAAGTGTGGCGCGTACCAACGAAAATAATGAAATATGTACGCCTATCAAAAAGAAAATGTACTGTGTACAGCAGGAAGCAGAAGTCCCTGTTCTCTGTGTCGTTTCCGTCCCTCTTGATGAATGAGTTGGTGTCTGTACAGAACAAAGAGAGGAGAGGAATACAAACACCATCACCCACGAAAATATATATAGATCAATAAATATAGATAATGACATACAGAGATAGATATAGATATGGCTGTATAGTTTCATATATTGTTGTATCCCATGGGCTACTCCAACAAGATGATCTGTCTTTGGTGGGGGTTAATTCCTTTTCTTTTTTTTTCAGCTCCTTCGGTTTATGAATAAGTGTATGAAGTGAGTTATAATTCTTATTCTTCTGTTAATTTTTTATTTGTTTTACTTCTTTTTAATCGTTTCGTTATTGATATTATTGTTCTTTATCTTTCCACGGTATTTCTTTCTTTTTAGTACTCATTATTATTTCTTTCGGTTTCCGAAAGGCGAATGCGGAAACTATCCAATTCGAAGCTCATCCAACAACAAAAATAAAAAATAAAAAAAATGAAAATCTGGACAGCCGTAGGCAGTAAACGATCAACGGCTCCTTTTTCTTACAATGTATTAATTATATAAATAAAGAAATGAAACAAAAAAAAAAAGATATATAAAGAAAAAAAAGCCCTACAACGTACTGATCCAAATGCATAGAAGAGAAAGATAGACCATACCTCCCCCCCTTGACCTTGCTGAGCACGCACGTACGGTATCTTGTCTTCTTCGTGGCTGCACAAAACAGCCACTCCATGATCCACCAATGAGCCAGGGATGAGCTTTTCGGTTTCCTTCTTTCTCTCTCTCTCTCTTCTTAGTACGGACTGAAGCTTTGCTGATGCGGTGCACCGCCGCCACTACTCGGTGAGGAAGGGCCACTCCCACCAGGCGGTGGGCGGGGATAGCCCCCATTCATGTACGGGGAGCCCCCACCACCGTAGCCGCTGCTCTGAAAGCCGCCTCGTCCATAACCGCCCGTGAAGTTATTGTTGTTGTTGTACCCGCCGCCGTACCCGCCCCCACGCCCACCGTACCCACGTCCACCATAACCACGTCCACGGCCTCCTCGACCACCTCCACCCCCGTAGCCGCGGAGGGACGCACAGAGCGCTTGGAGCTCCGGCGGCACGGGCTGGTTGTTCTTCGTGATGAGCCCCGCAATATCATTGAGCAGTTTTGGTGGGTCGGAGCGGCAGACGAGGGTGTACGCATCACCGGCTTTGCCTGCTCGTCCCGTACGACCTGTGGAAGCGAATCGAAAGAAACATGAAATGTTATTTGTATGGGCAAAGAGCACACATTGATTCATTCACCAAAAAGGAATCAATGAAATGCGTTCGCATATACATAAATATATATATATAGAAAGCAGCAACAGGAAAAATTAAAAAAAGTATTCCGTCATATAAATGAGGGAACCGTATTTGAAGGATATCGTTGTCACAGATGTGTGTGTGTGATGAACATCGAATGAGAGAAATCGATAGAGAAAGCCGATGTAATGGGTCGTTGTGGGTGATGTCCGTTGCGACGTGAATACAACGGAAATTTTTTTTGTGAAGGAATTTTTTTATTGGAAAGAATTTTATTTTTATTTATTATGTTTTCCCATTCGAGACAGTAGTAAATAAAAATAAAATAGTTGTTTCAATAAAAAAAAATGAATATATTTTATGAGTTTGTCCCCATTATAAAGAGGAATATGTTGTGTTGTGAGATCATTCATCAAAATTATAAAAAGATATGTGTTTGTGTGTGTGTGTTTTCCCGTTGTTTGTTGTATATGAGCAGGTCCAAAGACGTGGCATACACAATAATCGAGACGTGACAAAGGAAAACATCAATTTTAGAAAACAAAATTGACGTTATTTATCAGATGAGATGTTGTACGTGTGTGTGTGTACGTGAAGAGTAAAGAAAAACCCCATTTATCATTCATTGTCCGTAACAAGAAGAATGAAAAATGATTATTAAATAAATATGTAAAAAATACATATTATATATAAAAAAATTGTATCGTCGTCATGGATTGATGTAAGAAGGAAAATAACCAAAAAAAAAAACAGAGAGAGGAGAACGGAGCGAAATGGAGGGATATTAAAAAATAATATAATATAATATCAATATTATATTATTAAGAGCACCCTCAATGTCCACTCGCCATCACCATTGTTTTTTTTTTAATGTATGTTAGTAAAATGAATAATAACAATAACAAGAGGATCCCATTATTATTATTTTTTTATGGGATGGTTGTTATTCATTATTATTATTGAACATCAATCAAGAATTTTGTATTGTTTTGTGTTTTTTCGGGAGAAAAAAAACCAAAGCACAAATTTATTGATTTAATTTCGTTAGTGTTACACGAACAAATCATAAAATGGGGGAGGGGAGGGGGGTATAATGCATTTAAAGTGATGTGTTTTGTATGTTTGTTTGGTTGTTTCAATAGACAACCCAATAGAAAGAAGAAAAGAAGATTTACACAATGATTTCACCCACAGTGAAACGGTGAAAGACAATATTAAAAAAAAAAAAACGAAAAAATAATTTAAAAAAAATGAAGAAGGAGAAGACAGAAGAACGTTAGTGGTGGTCAATTAGCATCAGAGCTCACACGTCCGTGGAACACGCCCTTCTCTCTCACTTTCTCACTTGAACTCTTTCGGCTGACCTCACTTAGAGCACAGTTCCAAGCGGAGATAAAAAAAATACAGGATCGATAGAGGTATACAGTAAGGACTCAATAGAGAAGAGAGTCAATACTAATTGTCAGAAATAGACAAAAACGGTGAGTAACGAGAGAGCGTAGATTATACAGAGAAAAGAACTGCTCAGCCCACCCGAATCTGAGAAAGAGAGACAGCGAGAGAGAAAGTTTAGGAACCACGGCATATGAAGAAAACAATTAACGTCATCGTAATAAAAGAGAGGAAACACCAAAAAAAAGAAAAAGAATAATAGATTTCTAAAGAGAGAGTTTCTATAGAGAGTATATTCGCCTTCTTTCCTACAGCATCACCAGACACACACACAGCGGCACCGCACCAGACACACACTCCTACATCTCCTCTATATCACAATCTAAAGATAGTATAAGCTATTGTAGAAAACAAATAGAGATGTAAGAGGGGCCTTGTGAGACGAGTGACACGGGTGAGGAGGAGACGCGCATTAGAAAGAAGAGAGAATCACTGCGATCTATCACCACTTCTCTCTTCTCGGGGGTCTTTCTCTTTTTTTTCTTTTTTCAAAGAATTTGGACTATATATAAATCTATAGAGGTATCGATGTGGGTCACTAGAAACAGCGGTTCGTTGGACCCTCTCCCATTCATGTTGCGTTGGGTTCGTATAGGTGTTGTTTTGTTTTGCTAGTATGCTTTGCTGGTTGAAAAGGTAGGGAGAGTGGTTGATCTTGTTGGGGATATTTGCTCTGTTTGAGTGTTTTTTTTATTTGGTGTTCCTCTCTTGGTGTGTGCGCCACTCCATAGAAGCACGCACAACTTGTATTATTTTTTTTGATTCAAAAAAATAGATGAAAATAATTCAAAAAAAAAAGATCAGAAATGACTCACAACATACCAATACGGTGCACGTAGTCCTCGATGTTGGTGGGCAACTCAAGGTTGATCACCACATCCAAATCCGAAATATCCAATCCGCGAGCAGCCACGTCGGTGGCGACCAGCACCGCTCCTTCCTGATGCTTGAAGGTGCTGATGACCTCATCTCGGCTGCTCTGGAGCTTATCGCCGTGAATCACGAGCACGGGCCGGCGAGTGGGGTAGCGAGACGAGGTCGGCGTCGTCGGGGACTGCGGGGAGCCCTCCTTGTTCAGTCCATTACGTAGCATATAATGCAGCTGATCCGCCGCACGCTTCGTCTTGGTGAAGATGAGCGCGCGCTGCCAGCCGACCTTCTCCATCAGAATTTCCATCAGCTTGGTCATCTTGTCCTGCTCCGAATCGGCGACAACGATGTGTTGCTGAATGTCCTTATTCGCCGTCAGCACCTCCGACCCGACGTGGACGCGGACAAACTGGTTCAAGAAGCTGGCCGCGAGACCACGCACCTCCTTCGGCCACGTCGCGGAGAACATCAGCGTCTGGCGGTCGGTGCGCAGCTGCTGGCAAATCTTCACAATCTGCGGCTCAAAGCCCATATCGAGCATGCGATCCGCCTCATCGAGCACGAAGTACGAGACGCGGGAGAAGTTCGTCGCCCGCATATCCGCCAAGTCAATCAGACGTCCGGGCGTGCCAATCACGATGTGGGCGCCGGCTCGCAGCTGACGGCACTGAGGCCCCTTCGGGGTGCCACCGTAGACGCAGCAGGCGAAGGTGTTCGGAATGCGACGAATGAGCTTCTGGGCTTCGGTCTCGATCTGGCAGGCGAGCTCTCGGGTGGGGGCGAGCACGAGCACCATTGGCCCCTCCCCGTGCCGAAGCGGGACGGGTTGTGACATGACGTGCAGGAGCGCAGGAACCATGAAGCCCATCGTTTTACCGCTCCCCGTTCGCGCAATGGCCACAAGATCGCGCTTGTTCAAGATAATGGGCCACGCCAGGGACTGAATGACCGTGGGGTTGGGAAACTGCATATCGGCAAAGAACTGATGAAACACGTTCGGGGCAACCAAATCCGTGAAGGCGAGCATCGGCTGCGGCACGCGATCGCCGTAGATGGTGACCTGGTGCTCCTGCATCCAGGCAGCGATCTCTGCCTCGGACCGAGAAACCTGAGGCTTATACTGCGAGAAACTGTCCGGCTGTGAGTGCCCCTCTGCGGCGGTGGGTGGGGCCCCTCCGCTGGTGGGAGCGTAGCTGGCAGACATGTCTCTGGCTCGTCGTACGAATCGGAGTGTTCTTTGCGTTTAGTGAGGTGAATTGCTTTTTTTTTTTTTCCTCCCTTTTGTCTTCTCTATTTGACTGGATAAGACAGGAAAAACGAGAGAAAAAGGTATTTAAAAGCTTGAGCTTTATAAGTTTTAAAAAATGAATTATAAAAAATATATTAAAGTAAAAAACTGTGAAAGAAAGAAGAATGGAGGGAATAGTAAAGAGGGAGTACGAGGGTAAAGATGGCATCCAAATGCATCCGAAATGTACAGCAAATTCCTTCCATACAAAGGAGGAAAAACACCAATTCTTTAATTAGTAGTGTGTAGTCATTAAAAAGAAAAAAAAGGAGAGAAAAATAAATGGGTCATCACAAAATCTCACAGTACAAAGCACAACGAAGTCCACATCCATTTTTTAAAAATAATAAAAAATAAAGGGACTTCGAAAAGAAGAAAAGACCCATCAAAAAGGAGTGGTATTTGCTTCACTACACAAACACGTGAAGTTAAACGTCTCCCTATTTTCCTTTTTCATAGTTCATATCCTTCAAGGCGTGTCTGCACACTCGTCTCATGGACGTACCCTCTCTCTCTCACTTTTTTTTTGTTTGTGTTTTCTCAGCATGAGGTTTCGCTGATGTCGAGGCGGGCGTTGGAGGGAATATCATGTATTACAGTCGTGGGTGGATTTGTTTTGTTGTTTTTCTTTTTTTTTATTACTCCACATCTTTCTTTTTCGTGTTTTTTTTTTTATTTGCTTTACCTTCCGAATTCTAAGAGTGGCGCTCCAGAGGAATTAAGATGAAGAAAGAATATCGGTGTGTCTGTCGGTCTGTCGGATTCAGGAAAACATCCTCAATAACTCATAAGGAAGGCATAAAGATCCGATAGCACCTCCTCCCATGTGGGTTTCTAAGGAGACACATCACTTCCATTCTCTCTGTTGCGGTGATTGATGCTTATCGTGCACACACGCACCCTCCGTCCCTCTCTCGCTCTCCAACGAACAAGTTTACAATTGTGCTCCTTACTTTCATCCACAAACAACAAAAAATAATAATCATCATAAAGATGAAATAGCACGCGTCCCTCCACCCCTAACGAAACAGCGCTAACGCATTCTGAACGATAAAAACGCGGGTGTCAAAAAAGAAAAAGGCAGCAACACTCATTCTGTTTCCATTTCGTTTCCATTTCTCTGCTGCTGCTGCTGCATTTTAAAAAAAAAAATGCTTTGCCGAATTCTTCTTGCGCTATCGGTCTCTTCGATGTCGCATCCCTCTTTCTCTCTTCATTACTTTTTAGTTGGTTTTTTTTTGCTTTTTAACGGTTCGAAACGCCCCCGTTTACATCCACGACTCCTCCAACTCCTTCCGGACTTCCGAGCTCAGGTGCTCCAGTCCGCTGGTGTCCACCCCGCCACCCGTTCCCCAGACATCGTCCCCCACTTCGAGCAGCGATTCGCTCACAAACACCCCCGCCCCCGTCGTGTTCGCTGCCGCGCCACCGAGTCCACAGAGCATCGACGACACCGCAGAAGGCGAAGGCTGTGGCGAGGGGGGGGCGGCGGCCCACGGGTTCGCCGCCGGCAGTGGCACAGCAGCAGCAGCAGCGGTGGTGGTGGTGGCCGTGGCGGGAAGAGGCGGCATCGCCATCGCCTTGCTCGACGCGGGTCCCAACGGGGCGCCGTTGTCCTCCTGCAGGTAAAAGAGGCCCCCGAACAGGAGCGGCGGCGGCTGGATCGGAGTGTGGTACCGAATCGGGTCGTAGCGCGGCAGGCGGTCTGTGGCCAGCGCCGCAGCGGTGCTAATGCCCTGCAGCGGTGGCACAGGTAGAGGAGGCGAGGAGGTCGTCGTGGGGGTGGAGCTGTGCAACGACACCGCGGTGGGGTACGCCGCAACGTGTGGAGAGGGGGGCGGTGGGGCCGTGTGCGCTGGAGTCCCGCTGATGGACGGATGGCCATTGTGGGTGGAAGACGGCGCCACGTGCGAGGGCGTGTGATCGCCGTGATAGCTTTGGCTATTCGGGCTTCCATGGCTATTAGTGTGGTGGGTGTGAGCAGAGTTGGGATGCGTTCCGCCCACTGCGTGCGGCGTGTGGCTGCCGTTGCTGGCTGCAGCTGGAGTGGAAGCGGCGTGTGGCCCTACGGCTTTAGACGGGGTGGTAATGGAAGACGCATGCTCACCCCCCCCGCCTGCCGGGCTGCTGCCACTATTGTTATTGTTAGGATGACTACTCGTGCTCTGGCTGCTGTTTTGGTTTCCGGTGAAGACATTCGTGAGCCCTGCACCAGAGGAAGACCCCCCCTCCGCGATAGAAGTATTGCTGGTGTGGTGGTTGGTCGTGGCGGGGTGATGCATCACCGAAGCAGCGGTAGATTGCTTACGAGGACTGGTGGTGGCGGAAGAGTTGTTGGTGGAGGGGTGATGCGTCACCCCCGCCGCTGGGGTGGCGTTACTGTGGGGAGTGGTGCCCGCCGCAGAGTGGCTCTTCTCCCAGGCCGTCGGAGACGGCGTTGGGGAATTTTTGAAGCCAGGGTGAAGGCTGTTCGGGTTCAAAGCGGTTCCACTACCCGGCGCCGCGTTGGAGACGCCCTTGTGCGAAGCCGCTGGGGGGGTGGTGGTACTCGCGGGACGAGACGAGGGGTGCGCCGCAGGACTCTCCGCCGCGTTGGAGGCTTTGGCGTGGGTCGAAGCCGCGGTCGTGGTGGCGGAAGACTCGGCCTTGCACGGCTCGGCATCCGCCGCCGTGGGAGCGTCACCGCTCTCCTTCTCTGCCGGCTCCTCCGACTGGCTCGCCGCAGGGTGGGCGGTACTGGTTGCAGGCGATTCCTTGGGGATCTGGCGATTGCCAAACTTGGCCAGTGCCGCCTCCAGCATGTCATGTCGCTTCTTGTTGCTCTTCTTGTACTGCCGCAGCGCTTGAATGAAGGTCGCCTGGAGGAGGTGTTGATCCTCGCGATCGACGAGCTGACCACCTTGGCTGAGCGCCGCATTCATCAAGTCCACGGTATCGTTTCGCAGCTCTTCCACGATTTCCTCGCGTTTGGCTGCACTGGGGGTGGCGGCCGCCTTGACCGCACTGCCCTTCACTCCTTTCGCTGTGGTGCTGCTGCTGCCCATGCTCGCACTCCCACTCGCCGCGTTAGGGCTCGCTGGATGATTGGGCTGTGGGGGGTTCCCATTGGTCAAATACGCGTACGCACCGAGAATGTAGTGGTCCACCGGTTTCTTCATCGTCTTCAACAACTGCATAAACAGCTTAGGCTCTCCCGCCTTCACCGCAGCGTAGGCCAGCAACTGCCCGACGCGACGTCCACACGCACTCGGGTGTCGCATCATGTAAATGGCGCACTGCACCGTATCCGAAATGTGCGGCGATTCGATTTGAAACGTGAGTAAGTCCTTGTCCTCCGCCTCCTCAATCTTCGCAGCGATTGGCCTGGCCTCGTTCAGCACCAACGCCACCGCTTCGAACTGCGACTGCGAGGGGTGCGTGAAGCCCCACCGGCAACGAGGCCCCTCGCACGGCTTATCGCGCTTAAAGCCAATTTTGCCCTTGATGAAACTACAGCACCACGCGTCGGGGTACCCGTTGAGCGGACAGCTGTTGCCACCAATACAGGCTCGCCGGAGTTGATGTTCACACGGGTGTCCCAGAGAAAAGAGCTGCATCGTCATCCTTTCCCCAACGACAAAAATCACTATGAATAACAATAATAAGAATAATAATTTGGTTCACAGATGTGAAAGAAACGAAAACTAAAACTTTTAGAATAAAAAAAACTAGGATTTTACCCTTCTGTTTCTTTGGAAGACACAGAGAAATTCTAACTTTCCTTTCGTTTCACTCTGAATGAGGGAAATCAGTAAAAGAAAAGCGAAGAGAAATTAGAAAGATGACGAGATCACAGAACCTTGTCTTCATTTCAAGAAGAAGGCGTATCGTTCCCAAATGAAAACGTAGAAGCAATCGTCTGGTCGGCACCTTTATCTTTTTATAAATGTATAGAAAATTGTTTTGTTTTTTTCTTTTTTGTTGTTTTTTTTTTTTGATTTACTCCTAGCTGCTAGAGTCGCGAGAGATGTGTTCACCCATCTACTCCTGTTCTCCGTTCCATCACCGGAGACTTCACAACATTCGGCATTCTCACAGAGCACTGACGCATTCAGCATCACCGCTGTCAAAGTGCATTCATTTTCAATTATTTTTTTTGGTTTTGATTCCAAGCACTCAAAGTGGTGAGACTCCCCTGCATCCCCTATTCACGTAACCAAAGTCCATCAACGAATCCTGGTGTGACTCGTCTATGACTTTTCTTTCGTATTTTTTGTTTTTTGTTGTTTTTTCCATGACTGAGAAAAATATAATAAAGCTAATAAATTTGATCGAATTGCGCACGCCTCTTGTTAGGTACTCATTTCTTTTTTATTTGTATTGATGTTCGTGGTGTAATCGTTCCCACACCAACACGCCAACTCACTCCTGTTTTTTTGAGTGTGTGTTTTTATTGTTTAAAAGTCACAACATCTGCCGTGCTGTTCCCAGTCTCCGTAGCGCGTGGGGTTGAGCTGTGTGCTCCCCACCACCGTTCCCGTCGCCTCATCCACCACATTTGTCGGGATGGTCCCGGCTTCCTTGTTGAAGAGCTGCTCCGCACTCCCCAACGACGTGGTAAAGCGCTGCACTTGCTCGCTGGAGAGCGGGGCGGCGCTGCCCTGGCTCGGGTCTTGTTTCCCTAATAGCGCGAGACGATGTTCAAGATAAACGGGGGAGCGAATCGCGGAGACGAAGGCACCGCCCTCCGTGCCGATGAGCAAGCGAAGACCTCGACGAAACATTCGTGTGGATGGGTAGACAAAAAAAAAAAAAAATATATCGCTATGGTTTCCGAAAGGGTAACGCTGAGGCTGGCTAACGTCATACCACAGCGAGCAGCGAGATGAAATAAGAAAGAAAAAAAATGAAGAAGAAAAGAGGTAGAAAAGAACGATAATGATGTGGGTGGTGGCGCGGTGGTTTGATCAATCGATTATTCATTCTCTCGTTTGCACCATAAGTGTTTTCACAACGTCAACCAAGTGGCTGAATTAGAATTATGAATAGATTTATAGAGAAAAAGGACTACGACATCCGTAAAAGATAGGGGAGTAAGGAACGACACTATAAGGAAAACAAGAATGATTTCGAAGGCACATCCACATTATAAAAAATGAACGAAAAAAAAACAAAAATTTCCAGTTCAAACAAAAACAGTAATAATAAAATGAATGGTTGTATGGCCCTCTCCTCTGGTGTTTGCTTCTTCTCCTACTGATACGTTCCGGGAAAAAAAATATTTTAGTATTATTTTTTTAATGGCTTTCAAAATAAATAATAGATAAGCTACATTATTATTTTCGACGGTCGATCAACATCGCCGTAAAACATTGCTTTTGGGGCATCACGTGAGAATTTCATTGGTTGGCCGTCGCACTGTCACAAGAAAGAAAAGGAAGGAAAAGAAGAAACTGAGAAAAAAAATTTTCAGTCTCATTAAAAAATGAAAAAAGAGGGATTATATCATTTTCAGAAAAAGGAGGGAGCTGTGGAAATGGTGCCAGAATGAAAACAAAAAAAAAAATACACCAGAAGACTACCTAGGGAATACTCTCTCGGACGTCCAGACACGGAAGCGAATCCTACGAATTGCCCCTAAAAAATTTCTGATCTCCATCTAATGAATGAACAAAAACAGGAGAGAGAACCAATAATAAAAAGTACAAAAAAAAAAATACAAAGTACAAAAACGAGACAGTAGTCGAGTTGTGATCGCAACATAGATATGCTATACATGTCTTCTGTCATGTCCTACAATAGAAAAATGCGAATAACACAAATAATTTCCCCTACTCTAAATGTCCTGTAAAAAAAAAAATATACCCATCATAAAAGAAATCATTGTTCATTGAGTCCCTGAAGATCAGGATCTGTGATGATTCCAGCTCTCCCTCGCAATGACCACCATCTTTGCCTCGCTCTTCGTTGGCGGATTTCGCACCGGATAACGTGCACTGGAGGAGAGTCCGTCAAGTCGAGTGGGGGAAAGAACTGCGAGTGAGACGAGAAGAGACGAAGGAATGACGCTCGCCACATCAAATGTGATTGGGAGGATCACAGCTCGGTCGTCACGAGGATTTCTTCCTCCCCTGCGGTCCGTCCCATATTTCCGGTGAGAGGAGTGTCTTCGTGACGAATCACGACGTCTTCGCGCGAGAGGCGAGTGGTCAACGTTCGGAAGACCTCCCAGCAACCCAGCGGTGGTATCTTCGTCCATCCCGTTTGTCCTTTGGGTGGTGTCGGTGGGTCTCGTCCCGCTGGTTCTAGCTCCTGCTCCTGCTGCTGTAGCCTCTTCTTCGTTTGCGGTGGTGGTGGTCAAGGAAGGAGACGGATGGACACCGACATCCTCCAACAATGCGGCGCTCCTCTTCTAACAGTGCGGCAAGGGAGGATGGGGGCAGCTGCCGTCCTCTCTTCACCTCCTTCTAGAACTCCTCGAACTCCTAGAACTCCTCGAACTCCTCGAACTCCTCGAACTCTCCGAGTTCGCAGGGGGTGATGCTTGTGCGTGACGGTGATGAGGGGAATACGGGCACGGGGTGTCGTGAGGGCGGTCGTGGGAGGATTTGGACGGCGTGGAGCGCGAGCTTCGCGTCGTCCCTCGAGTCGACGAGGACCTCAGCGACATCGTCGTTACGGTGGAGGCCGTCGACGCAAATCGCGCCGGAACCGCCGCCCGTGTGGCGGCACTGGGAGAGCGAAAGAGTGTCGAGGAGCTCAGCGTGGAGGTGGAGACGACCAAATCGACGGCAGCGAGTGGGGTCAAGGAAGACATCAGTGTGGCAGGCAGGGATGCCATGACGTCGCTCGACGAAACAGGAGGAAAAAATACCGTGGTGGTCGAGGTACAGGAAGAAAGGGATGACGAGGACACCGAGGGGCGTGCAGTCCCGTTCAACAACGAAAAGCGAATGGGAGAGTGGTAAGGGTTTTGAAGGATCACCGCCCGAGGGGTGCTTCTTTGTGTCGCACTACTCTGGTCTCGTCCAGCAGCAGCGGTCGTTGCTTTGGCCTTCTTCTGGACAGCTCTATCCGTTTCACACGCATTTTCTTCTGTCTTGTCTGTGGCTTCTTCCTCCTCCAGAGCGGAGATCGGCCAACGTTCCCCTGGCCTCGTTGTCGAGAGGATGCTGCTGTAGCTCCCTAACGTGGAGGTGATGGAGAAACGCAGCACGCCTTCCACGATATCTGCGCAGGTTTCGGCGATTTTCGCTTTTTCACTGCTGGAAATCTTCACAGAAGGAGGGCACGACCTGTTCAAGGTGGGCTCCCCGTCGTTCGTGTGGTGCGGGTGGTTCATACTCTCGATGTGGTCCACCGGAGCGTTCGGATCACCATACACCGCTAAAGGACTCCTCCCCGTCGTATTTCGAAACCCTTGCGGCGGCGTCGGTGAAAGCGGCGTTGTTGGTGTGATGGTGGTGGGAAGAGTACGACAGCTGGCGCTCCTCTCCCATTCTGCAGCAGCATTCCCCTTCTTGTGGGAAAGAGCAGCATCATCCTTCGCCCTATCGTGTTTATTGTCTTCACTGTCGTCGTCGTCGTCATCACTCCGCTCCCATAACTCGCCCTTGGGCACCGTCTTGCCAGAAAGATGCAGAACCGGCGTCATCAGTCTGGCTGGAACGTCTTCCTCCTCCTCCTCCTCCTCCTCCTCTTCACGTCCCTTCCAGGCGGTCGAACGCTTCACCACTGCGTTGGCCGGCGCTTCCACGCTCCGGCACACGTACGGGTAGACGGCATCAGAGCTGATTCCCTTTCCGCGTGGTACACTACTGTGATGCGACGACCTCGGCGAGACCGACATCAACGAGCGCTCCGCTGCGGGAAGTGGGGGGTGTGGAACGGGAAGTGGGCTCCTCGGTAGCCCAGAAAGTACAGTGGGTCCCCACGAAACACACCGCCCGTCCTCGGCTTCGACACCCCCAAACGAACTGCGCCTCGTAACGCTGCCGATGGAACCACTTCGGTAGGACTCCGGGCTCTGCGGCCCTGAGAGCGACGGGCTGGGGGTGGAGGTGAGGCGGCCATTCGTCGTTAGCCGGTGCAGCTGCGTCCTCCCGGGCACTTCAAATAACGGCTCCCCGTCTATGGTGAAGAGGGACCCGTGGTGAGAGACGGTGGGAGTGGTGAGCGCCGTCATCGTCGCGGTCGACCTTGTCATCACAAAACTACTCTCCAAGAAAGCGGGCAGCGGCAGCTCTTCCAGTCGTCCGTGTCCCACATAGCGAGGGTTCATGAAAACGACAGCTTCGCCTCGCGGCTGCTTGGGTGTTTCGGTGAGGCTTCGTGCCATGGCGCCACTCTCCCACGCCTCCTCGTCCTCCATCAACGCACGAACCACCAAAGTAGAAACCGAAGAAAGAGCGCCACGTGGGGGAGGGGTGCAGCCGCGCAGCACTGGACTCCGCACCATCATGTCCATCGGCTCCCGGTGATCCGCGGCACAGGGCTCGAAAGGCTCTGCGAGTGGGTCGCAGCGCACTCCGCTCCGCACCCCATCGCAGGGAGAAGAGCACGACGGAAAGCTCCAGACGGACACCTTGCTTTCCACTCCATCCATAGTGGATGGTGCCACGCTGCGACAACTGGAGACACGTGGGCTTAAGGAACGAGGATAGGCGAGAGGAGTAGTCGGTTCATCGGGGTTCACCGCCGTGCGGAAACTCCGGCCGCCCACTGAAGTCTCAGGTGCACGTGAAGGAAAAGAGGACGGGGAAGGAGGAGCCTGGGGTAACACTCGTTCAATCTCACGCTGGTTCGCTCTGTCGAGGTGATGCGCTGCCACACGAGGGAACTGCACACTACCCCAACGCTCCCTTGGTTTTGGCGAAGTCCAGAAGAGCACCGCGAGGGAGGAGGAGTAAAAGTGGCAGTACAAGCGTTGCCGCCGTAACCTCCGGATTCGCATTTGGCATCGCATCTTTTTAGGATGGTAGACCTTCTCCCGCCACCCCACCCTTCGTAGCTTCCTTTCCCCGACGACGACCCTCCCGTTCTCTCCATTCCATTCTATAACCGCTCGGCCATACTGGGACGGATACACACGACAAGTTGGTGGTGGTGGTGGTGATGCTGGTGGCGCACCCGACTCGTCCAGAGCGATCCTCTCCCCACATCTTGTCCACCGCCACCAGTGGTGCGGGACGAACGGTGTGTGCAGGGATTCTGTGCTCTTTTCTCTTCCATTCGATTCAAATGGGGCAACGGAAGCTGCCAACGGAGTGGCGGGTGTGCTCACAGTGGTAGGAGGCACTCCCGTCAGAGGACTTCCTTCACTCCACCCAGTGGAACGGGAGAAACAGAGCTCCTCGTGTTTCTGCGATGGAACCCGTGGTTCCCACTGGGCATCCGTCTCTCTGCGCGGTCTCTCGTTTGTGGGAGTGCTTCTGTCCAACCTCCGGTCCTGTCTTGTTTCGATGCCGGTGGAATGCCTCTCGGAATGGCCCGCGACGAGTACGGTCGTGCGTGGAGGTGCTCCTCTGCCGGGACGGGTGTGCTTCATCTCCGCGTCCGTTGTCTTCTTTCCGTTCGTGTCCCGATGCTCGCGAGGGCTAGAAGAGGCACCTGCTGCAGCCGTCACCGCTGCGGCGGGGGGGGGTGAGACGAAACGAGTAACCCGGCACTGGCAACGACCCGCAAGCGTATCCTGCGTATGACTTCGAGACGCTGAAGGGGGGAGACGATGAAAGCAAGGGTGTCGATGACGATGTCGTTTTTGCTGCTGTTTCTCGTTGGAATGTGTGTTCCGACGCTCCAGTCGCTTCTCGTGGGTGCAGTGGCGCTTGGGCCTCCTCCTCTGTGATTTCTCCTTTCGGTGAGTCCTCCACCTGTTCGTGACCACGACGGAGGGCTCTCGGCTGTCCAGTATCAGTTCATAGGAGGACGACGAGGCAGAACACCCTTCCAGGGACTTCGCCCGCAAGAAAGCGGTCTTACTCGCTCGACGAGGAGAAGCTGTCCGACTCGCCGTCATGGTGTGGATGTGCGCGTGTCAACCGGTGAGGACGCCGTAGCAATAAAAGAAAGAGCCTCGTAATGGTATCGAGGGGTGTTGTGGCACACACCCAGGCTCCTTCCTGTCAATATTAACGTACAGATGTAATTCAATTTTATTTGCTGGAGGAAGAAGAGAGGGGTTCTCTTCTTTTCTTTTTTTTTTCTTTTTGAGGTCTGTGATATCTTCTTCACTCCCTCGTGAAATACCGCCTACAAAATGCGAGAGATATTTGTTCCAATGTTTTAGACGTGGAGTCCGTCTATATTCTTTTCGCTGTTGTTGTTCGATTGTTTTCTTTTAATAAGTGTTGATTAGGAAGATCAAGGTCAGAGATGAAGTGCTCTATTCAATGAAAAGGAGCCACTCAATCAATATTTTTATGAAGTACCGAAAAAACACAAAAAAAAAAATAAAGGAAGTGAACGTTAAAGGAAGTGAACGTCTCCGGGATAAGGATACAAAGGGACGTATAGGAAAATTGGTCAATGACAGTGGTATAACCCACCCTCTCAAACCTCCTTGTGTGGAACAGCTGGGGAAGAAAAAAAAAACAACACACAATGAGGACTTCCTAATGACAAGCAAACTAAAAAGTAATAATAAATCAACTCGATGAGCGCTGAAAGGCCGTCGTGCGAGAAAAAAAATGGGAAAAATATTATGGTTTCTGCACTACGGAAAAGAATGAAAAGAAAGAGCAAGAGTAAAGAGTCGTACAATGTGTAAAGCTGAATAATAATTATAACCCAAATGAATAAATAAATTAAAAGAAATGCTGAAAAAACAAGAACCTGGATTGTTTGGGGGACTTGATAACAGGCGGACCGGTAAAAGATAAACAAAAAACAAAAAATAAGAAACAGCGAAGGGAAACCCAGAAAAACAGTTTTTGTGGGCTTCAGTTTCAGTCAAGGGAAATGAAAGCAATCCCTCTTTCTTTCTCGTTACCGCCACCACTTCTGAGAATATACTATATATCTTTTGGTGGCTTCAATAAATATCTAGTGTGTTGGTGTGCTGTATCTGTATATCCGGTACACCAAAAAACACGCGCTTCCTCAATCTTGCAAGCTTTCTCTGTACTGGTGTATCAATACGAGTATGAAAATAAGGCTGCTACAGTAACAAAGCAACCTCAGTCCGCTTCGCTTTTTTTCTCGTTCTTAAAGTGTTTTTGTACTTGTTACGATTGATGATACTTTTTGGTCTCTTAATATTGCCTGTCTTTTCTCTGATAGTACTGAATATGCAAATCAATTTTTCACCGTGTGGTTGTGTATGTCCCGTATAAGATAGGGTATGGATGTATGTACAGACGTGTGAACGTGTGAACGTATGTATGTCGTCTGGATGTGTGAGTGAGTGTCTGTGAGTAAGTAAGAATAACCCAGACTAACAAAAAATTAAAAAACTTAACTTTTTTTTAAAAAAAAAAGCAAGAAGAAACCCCGTCCCACAAATGTGTGAGACCCTCCCTACTGGTACCGTGTGAGACGAAGAGATAAACAAAAAGACCGAAAAGTAAAAAAAAAAGAGAGAGAGAAAAGGGGAAGTTGATTACTGCCGAGTGTTGGTCGTCCGTCGCATCATCCATTTCAGAGTTCCTCTTAAGGGATTATGTATATATATTTTTTTTATACGGTTACTGCTGTAGGATCTCTTCACGATGTCTCCGTTCCTTTTTTTCGAGTTCTTGTTTTTAAGGTGTTTTAGCCTAATCCTTTCTTTTGCCTTCTATGGGCATCCTCCACAGCCGTATTTCCACCGTCATTTGTCTCCTTGCCGGAGTGATGTGTGGTTGTGATGGATCTCCTCTAACATCATTCGCCGCCACCCCTGCGGAGCCAGGGACACCGCCATCACCTTCCCGTCGTGCAGCCCCGCCAGTAGTACCTGCGGCCCGAACACCAGGCACGTGACTCCCCCCCCTGCTGGGCTGCCAGAGCCTCCCCGCACCAGTGGGCGTAAGGGGGACGCCACCAGCTGTGGGGTCAGCAACACGGGTGTGGCCCACAAGTACACCGACTGCAAGGGTACACGTGCGGTGACGACCACCCCGGCTGCAGTGGAGGAGGGTGTCGCAACAGGGCTCCCCAGCGCACTCGAGCTCGTCGTGAGCACTTGCTGAAGGTTGTTTCGATTAATGCATGTGAAGAGCGACGTGGCGGTGGGATGCGCCGCAGAAAAGACGATCGGTGCGCTGGGGGCAGCGGCGGCGGCAGCAGCCGCGTACGTCGCGAGCCCCAGCGCACCGCCGGTCACGCCTGCCGTGCTGCGGCTGGTGTGGGGGGCGGCACCGCTTCCTGTAGGACGGGAGCTCGACGAGGCATGACGCGTCATCCCCGTGGTGTCCACAGTGACCTGAAAGTGCTTCACGGCCCCTATCGCGAGCCGATCCAGCTCGACGGGATCCCACGTGGCGATGTCGAGGCTCTTCCCCGCGCCACTGCCCGTCGTCGCGGCGGTGTCGCTCACCTCGTCGAGGCCCAACGCGGGAGGCAACACCATCGCCGCCCCCTCCGGCACGAGCTCCTCGAGCGCGGCGGGCAGACCCACAGCAGGTACCCCCTTCCGGGTGGACAAGGGAGCACCGAGCACGGAGGGAGTGGACTCCACCACCGCCGAGGGGGGTACCGGGGGCTGGCTGTGCCGTACACGATACACGTACTCCTGAATGCGGGAAACCGGTAGGAGGTACCCCACACCGTCATCCGTCCCCACCGCACACAACCCCTCGTCATCACTGTACGCCACCGCTGTCACCCGCAGCGAAGGCGAAGTCGAGAGCCACGACGCAGAGGTGGTGGTGGTGGTGGAATCCTCGGCGTTGCTGGCGGTGGTGCCGCCGCCCAACCAGGAAGACGCGCTCATCGCCGCCGTGGGAAACCCGCTGTCACCCCTCACGCGCTGCAGATGTGCCGTGGCGTGGCTCGTCTCCCATGGATGCACCCCGACATGCCAGCTGTCCAGCCCGGCACTGCTGCTGCCCTGGAGGGCGACACGCTGCTGCCGTTGACGGGTGAGCCACAAGGGCTCCGCGGCGAGAATCGTCAGCGTGCCCTCGCACAGCTGATAGAGCCCCATCTCACCCGTGGCAGCCACACAGAGCACTGCGTGGAGGGAGGAGAGGTACACCGCAAAGTCCGCCGCGAAGGGGAGGGCGACCCGAGCCACCACCAGGTACGACGGGGACCCCACGGAAGCGGAGGGGAACTGCAGCTCCAGAACGAGGAGCTCTTCCACGCGCGGGGCCGCGCCGGGGGCGGTGGACCCGACGCCTCCCGACACCCCTGGCGGGGGCCGCAGTCGTGGCGGCGGGTTCGGGCACCAATGCGGCTCCTCCACCGCGCCGACGGCGGCGAGGAGACGCGAGCCGCCGCAGAAACAGCACTGCCGCACGCCACCCCTCGCGAAGAGTCGCGTGAGATGCGCCACGGGACGACTCTCCGGCCTGCCGGCGGCGGAGGAGAAGATCGACCCGGCCACCAAGTTGAGCGTGTTCCGAGCCGCCAGGGGGCGAGAGGGGGGTGGGGCCGCCGCTTCGGTGCGGTTGTTCGTCCCTCGGGTGCGTGCGGCGATACCGTAATCGCGAGGCACTCGAGCGCTCTGCAGCAGGGCAGAAAAGCGCCACACCGCAATGGAGCCATCCTGGAGCCCTACCGCGAAGTACTCGCCATCGTACAGCAGGGCATGACGAGCCACGGTCCGCGCCGTACTCCCGCCTCGGCTGTGGTACGAAAACCATGGGGAAAGCGTAGGCGGAAAGAGGGAAAGAGAGTGCTTCGGCTGCCCTCGTCGTCGTCGTTGTCCTCCTTCTCCGTCTCCACTGCAGGAGGCGAAGCGCAGCAGTCGCGATCCCTTCATTCCACCGCGCTGCTGCTGCTTGGGAGAAGCAACAGCTCCTCCGCTGCGTTCCGTGTCAGCGCAACGCCGAGCCGCCCTCCATCGGTCCACGGAGGACTTCGTTGGAAAGCGCTGCAGTTTTGAAATGGCCTCGTCGAGCTCCCGCTTAACCGACGCCGCCTCCTCCTCCTTGAGGTAGCGGTGCAGAGCCGTACGGTACTGGCTCCCCACAGCTCCCATCCCACTCCATACCGCGGATTGGGTGGAGAGCCGTTGGTTCGAGAAGGCCAATGGGGTAATGCACGGGGAGCGGTTCGGGCAGGACACGCTCCCCATGCAGTCTGTGGAGGCGAAGCTGTACAAATCGACATGTCCATCTGGAGCGGTCGCCAAGAAAAAGGGGAGTTGCGGGTGCGCCAGGAGACTGTACGTCGACAGCGTGCCCAACGAGGGCCGATGACTACAGTAAAAGGAGCGGCCGCCATCGCTATCGAGGCGGACAAGCGCCGAGGTCAGTGAGGACGACGGTGAGAGCCCCGCTTCCGACGCGGGTGGTGGTGGGCCAGCGGAAACACGGGCGTCTCGCTCTTCTTCCTGCTGCTGTGCGAGACGAAGGTGCCGGCAGAATTGATTCAAGGACGACTGTCCCAACTCTCGCTTCGTGTTGCGTGCCTCGCGAGCCGCAGTGGGCAGCGGCAGTCGCTGTAACACCTCCGGGTCGTGTTCCATGGCCGCATTCACCGCCCTCGACTTTGCGTTGGCCTTCGTTCGCATCAAAGGGGTGGGATCGCTCCACATGGGGCCCCTCGCGGTGTCGTCTTCGCTGCTCCACTCCTCCTCCTCGTCGTCGTCGTCGGTTCGGGTCTCGGCGTCTTGTAGCTCGCAGAATCGCTCGAGAAGTTCCCTCTGGCGATGCCGCTCGCGCGCCGCCGTAACCGCCGCATTCTCCTCCTCCTCCATGCCCAGCAGCTCGCGGACGCCATGCACGACGTGCGTCCCACTCGCGCTGGACCACGCCAAGCTGCTCTCCCCCGTGTGATCCAGCGCGACGGACGTGACGGGGTGGTACGTTTGCGCTAAGAGCAAACGGTCCGTTGTGACAGGGCAGACACCCGGAGGCATAGGCACCGCCGCTGCCGGGTCACCGGCCGATTCTCCCCGCTCCCCTGCCCCAGTCGAGTGGGGTGGCGGGGCGTACAGCAAGTGGTAGTGCAGTAAAGCGCGGAGTGTCGCTTTGCTATGACGTCGGCGAAAGGCGATGCCACGCAGCTGATGCAGCGGATCTCGGAAGCGAATCCAGCCGGTCAAGGTAGAGGGCGTCACCGCCGTGGTGGACGACATCAGGGGCTTAAACTCATCTCCAAAACGCGGTGGAGTGGAGGTGGCGGCGGCTCCGGTAGAGGTGGTGGTGTGGGAGGCCAATGGGTGGAAGGCCTGGTGGGTCTCACCTGCCCCCCTCCCACTCCCGACCACAGGGATGTAGTAGCGATCAAAATACGCCCGCCGCTCTTCATCCGAAATCAAGTTCGCGTAGAGCAGCTGCAAGCCAATCGCTCGAGCACTCAAGGACTCCCGGCAACGGGTAGAGGGCGGCGCGTTGGCAGACATGGTGCATTGAAACTTACTCCACCACCACATAAAGGCGGTGGAGCTGAAGGTGGTGGCAGGGCTGATCGCCGCCGGAGTCACAGGAACGGGCCAGTACGCGCGATACAGCACCGAGTGCAGAATAAACGGGAGTCGAAGGCTCGGGAATGCCTCGGCAAGGGAAAATGAGGATCGTGACATGAAGGAAAGATCCCGTGCTCTTCTCGTCGTCGTCGTGTTTCTCACCTCTTCATCTGTGTCGTGGATGTGTGGCGGAGCAGAGAATGCAGTGCTATCGGGAAGACCATTCGTCATCGGAGTCGTAGAGCGGTCGTCCGGGAAGCAGTACTGCCACCCCTTCGCGAGATCCAACACCTCCTCCGGCCGCCTCCACGTGGCGAGTCGAAGGCCGGCAAAGGTCCCCATACTCTCGAGGTCCATGAGGTCGCTCGTGAGAAACGCTTGCAGCAATCTATCACTCAGTAGGAAGCCGTCGTTGAGAGTGACAAGATCAGCATCGGAAAGCACATCCAGGAGAAGGGCAGACGACGTCGAACCGCCGACTCTACCACCCAGAGCAGACTCGGCATTCATCCACCCCAACTCAGAATGGTGCAGGCCATCGCCACCACCGCCCTCCATCCAGTCACCAGCGCCATCGTCGACCTCCTCCAGTTCATACTCACGAAGTCGTGTAATCGTTCGAAAGCTGTGCTGCACTGAAGTCGACATGCCTTGGAGTCGTAAAGTGGTGTACACCAGCGCACTGCGCAGGGCAACGAGTAAGTACCCAGAAGGGATTTCATCCACCTCACTTTCTTCGTCTTCTGCGCTCCACGACGGATTGGGAAGGACGATAGAAGTCGTCATCGGGCCTCCCCGACGAGCTTCTCTAGCGCGAGCCACCGCGTCTTGGCGGTAACGTCGCTGTAAACGGAGCAGCAGGGGCTGGAGATCATTCCCTGCGATATCCAGAAACACCGTCGCGGCAAACCAATCCAATAAACATGAAACCAAGAGACTTTCCATCGGCGCCTCACGAACACCACACCAGCCGGTGTAGTGTGCAGTCCTTTCTTCCTCTGGGCTAGACGCCTCGCCTTCATGGTTCGTGTGACTGGTTCCTACGGCGGCACGCTGTTGCTCTTGCTCCTGCTCCAAAAGCTCAAATCGATTGATCCACGCGTGGCTCGCGGAGGAGACATCGCCGACTCCATCAACGTGAGAAGAGCGGAGGAGCGAAGGCGTGGAGCCGGTGTTGCCCCCCTCTCCCTCCAACTCGGCCTCATCCGTCCCGCGAAGGAGGTTCTCATGACCAGCCTCCGATGACGTGGAGGCGCAGGACACAGAGCCAAGCGAGGAGGTGCTACAGCGCTCCTCGCTGTGTGCCTCCTCCTCATTCTCGAGGGGGTGGAGATTTGAACGAGGACTTCTTTCCGCGGCAGTGGCGCCATCACGACGAGCTCCGCGTGCGGCTCGTCGCAGGGTCCGTGGACGACAGGGATTGCGTTCACTTTTACGCTGGGCCGCTTCCTCGTATAAAAGAAAATAGTGCCGCAGCCCCAACAAATACGCTGCCATTTGAGGAATATCCGGTGGGCACTCGTCCTCGACGCCAGTCCTCCGGATCGTAGAACCCTCCTCGCCACCGGGTGCTCGCGCGGAGGACTCTCGACGTTGGACCCTTGCAGCAAGGAGAGCGCGTGAAGTGGGTACCTGCAGGACCGCATTCGCGAGCCCCTCCACCTGCTGCGTCGCCGCCAAGGTGGCGAAGACAAAACGGCAGAGCGCACATCCGATGCGGTCCCACAGCACCCCATCGTGCGGCGGTCCGCTGGTTTCCTCTTCACTCTTGACATTCGCCGTCCCCGTCGTCGGGTGATCGACTTCGGCGACGGAGGTGCCGTGGGGAGGCGCACGTGGGGTCCGGCGCACCCCAAGCTCCTCCGCCGGCTCCTCCCAACGCCGGCGCTCCATCGCGCTATCATTCCACTCGTACTGCAGCCAATACGGCTGTGCCGTCTCGAGGAACGCGGCAACGGTCGGGAGGAGCACCGCCTGACGGCTGGCGAGGGCACCGCGGTGCACCGCAGTGGGGGCGGTGGAGGCGGACGAGGGCAGCAGCAGCGCAAACAGCAGTGGCAGCAGTTTAGACCACCACTCCCAACCCCTCCGGTGAGCCACCGCCGCTTCAACGCTCCCTGCATTCGTGCACCTTTGCTTCCCGTCTGGAGAAGTCCCCGATGCGGGGGCAGCGCGCTGCAAACACTTCAAGTTCTCGGATACTGTCTCTTCTCTTAGTGTGCTGTTCGCTGATGCGCTTTCGTGTTGTCGCTGCTGCACCTCCACCAGATTCACTCGTCCGAGAGCCTCGTAGTGGCGCAATTCGAATTGTAAACTCTGCCACACCATCAGCGGGCCACACGACGAGAGCAGTTCTCGTCGTTGATGGATCCAATCCGCGCCACCCGGTGTTTTCTCTGCCTCGGCTGAGGAAGACACAAGGGGTACGGGCACGTCTTGTTGCTGCGGTGTGGTCACAATAGGAAGAGGTTCGGCTTCATCATCACTGCTACCACAGAAGGCGAGTGTCCCCGTCGCAAAGTTGGCCTGCAACTGCGAAGCAGTGGGAGAGGCGGCGCTGTGTTGTTGCGGTGAGGAGGTGTGGAGCCCACCTCCTCCAGCTGTCTTTGAGGTGGCGGAAAAACTCAAATACGACGCCGTCTGCAGACCTGCGCTGCCTAAACTGGCGCCATCAGAGTTCGTGCTATTGACGAAGGAGGCGGTTAGCACCCCCCCACAAAGTCGTTGACCGCCGCCTTCGTTCTCCGTGCGCTGAGCCTCTTCACCTGAGGAGGACAGGAGTTTGCCTACTTCTCGCTGCATTAGCCCCTTCACCGCACCATAGTAGATCTGTTCGAGCAGCGGCGCTCCACGGACACCGCTCCAGCGAGCGAGTTGAGCGAGCAGGACCATCTCGCGCTGCACGGACAAGAGAGAGCCTCTCGCCCACCCCTCGCCAGCAGAACAAAGAGGCGGGGCCGACTGCCGACTCTCTCCACACGTCCCCGACGCCAGACGTTGCAGCAGCTCGTGTTCATCACGCTGAAGTAATTGCCGCTCGTAATGCGCGATTTGTGGGACGCAGACGACGGCGTATCGAACCTGTCCCAACGCAGAGGAGTGTAAAACGCACGGAGGTGCATAGAGGAGGAGGCGTAGTGCGGCGAACTTGGAACTCTCCTCGTCTTCCTCAACCGTGACCTTATTATTGTGGTTGTTGATGTGGTGGTGGTTCAACTCCGCATCAGCGTTGTTTGAAGCGGGAGGATCTCCTGCAGCAGTGTCGTCATCCTCACTGTCGCTGCCGCCGAAGTGTGAAAGATCCATCAAACCCGAAGCCAGCGCAGCAGAGGAGGGAGCGGTGTTGGTCTTTGAGGGGTTTCCAGAGCCTTGTGATGGAGCCTTTTTTGCTGGGGTAGAAGGTGGTGGTGGATGATGCCAGCACACGCACGCCGCCTCCCAGGGGGTGTACACCCCGCAGCTGTCCTCCTCTTGCACACGCTGATGGCTGTACCAATCGAGTAACTCTCTCAAGTCTAATGGCGCAGGAGGGGAAGCAGCGGCGGGGTTGGAAAGATAACGCTGTTGCTGCTGCTGCTGGGCCTGCTGATCGTTGTACGCTGCCACGCGCAGCACCAGCAATGCCAAGTGAGGGTCACACAAGCGCTGCACCGCGACCTGCGCCGCGCTCTTGACATCCCCTGCTAGCAGAAAGAAGCCCATTCCATACGTCCACAAGTTCTTACTCACCGCGGCATACGCGTTGGCGGAGGCCGAGTTGCGGTGTGAGGTTTCCCGAAAATTGCGCTGGAAGAAGGCCTCTAATCGATGATTGCTCTGCGACTTGCATAGCGCAGCGAGCGTGCTCACCTTGTTCGCCAAGATAAAGAAGAGCGCCGAGGACGGAATATCCTTCTGGGTGTGCTGATACGTCGCATACGCCAGGCGCTCCACTAAACTTCGAAGCAGCTCCACATCTTTGATCCAAAAGGCCACACCTGCGCGCGAGAGATCAGACAGCCGCAACACGCCCGCCGCCGCAGCAGATCCGGAGGTACCCGCAGGAACAACACTTTGAGGTCGTTTACCAAGACCTGGAGCACTAAAGAGCAGTGACCCCATGGTGGTGGTGGAGCTCGCCGCGCTGTTGCTGTGGACAGAGCCGAACCCCATCGTATCCCCGTTGCGGCTCCCAATCGCTCCGTGAACTTGACGGGACGCCAGCCCGAGCCCCGCGAGCGCGGCGGCCTGGATTCCCGTGGAAGTCGGGAAGAGATGCCCCAGCAAAACCTTATCCGAGTCCGATAGGAGGGCCCACACCCAACTCACACAGGAACTCGTGCTGGATACGCGATCTTGATGGCGGCGATAGCGCGCCTGCACCGCTGCGGAAGGGCTCGTGCTGTTCCCCCCTGGAAAAGAGTTCACCGTGGTATTACTACTCCATGACGGACTCGTGGCGGTACTCTTCCTCTGCTCAGACGACGAGTCGCCCGCACCAACTTCAACTTCAGGGAAGGGAGCAAAGGGAGTGGTCGCAAAGCCCAGCAGAGCATGAGGCGGGAATATCGGAAGATCTCCAGCAGTGAAATCCAGTGTGGAGGATGTACTCCAGAGGGGAGGATGGTGCTGATGATGGGTGGTGAGTGGCGCACTCTGCCGACTTCCGATAGAAGCGTTGTCCGCCCCACCACCACCTCCCATTCCAAAACTCTGCGTGGTCAGCTCCGCCACGGAATTCCCGTTGTAGTCATTCGCTCCCTCGTCCAGTTCGCTCATCTCCATAGTTTGATGCTGTTGTTTGAAAAGGGCTTGTCGACGTCGCTCCACGCGTCTTTCTTGAAGTTGGTAGTAAAAATAGAACCGCACCGCAGCTTCATCCACACTCCTGCTGAGTTCTCGCGCATCTGCTAAACTCGCCACCACATCTAATAGGAACTCCTGCGCGGATTCGGTGGGCCACGAAACATTCGCCTCATCTCCGCGACGTCGCGTCTTCTCCGTGCGGCTGTGGTGGTTCGCAGACTGCTCGAGAAGGGTAAGCCGAACCCCAGGCAAAACTTCCATGAGACCCTGAAGGACATCCCCCTCCCGTCGCGGTGCTCGAGGACGATGTGGTCGTTGGTGCCGCTGCTTCTCTTCCTCCTCTTCCAGATTGGCAAAAACGGCGTGCATTGAAACGTGCTGGACGCTACGCCAGTCCTGTTGGAGCAGTGCGTCCTCCGGAAGTGTCATCCAAATCTCTGCTTTTCGGCGACGTCGTGTCGTCCGGATCATTTCCGCTTGGGCGGCACTGATCGTGTCACGTGTGTCCATCTCCTCCCCTTCTTCTTTCATCAGTGTTGCTGCTGCAATGGGGAGAGAAGAGGCGCTTAATGGGGTTTCCGTACGTTTTGTGGATTCACTTGCGGTTGTTCTTGGCTTGAAAGAACTCGATTCAGCCGTCCCTATCGCGCCGTCCTCACGGCGAGAGACGTGGAGTCCGCACCACTGCCGCGCCAACACCTCCACTTGATGGCGTTCCTTCACTTTTCTGGAGAGCGCTTCGGACGCGACATCCGTCTTTGACGAGATTTGACCCGTCAGACGCCCCAGGAGCTGCTGTAAAGTATGATAGACTACCCCCCAGGAGCCCAACCCTATGAGCTGAAGCAGAACATCCGGGTGATACGCCACAAGGGCGACGGTGTTCGAGACGGTGGTGGGGCGACGAGCGAACCCCGCGAAGGCAGCACGATGGTCTGATTCCTGAGCTGCGTAGGAAGTCTCCCTGCTCGCCGTGCTGAGAACAGGAAAGGGGAGCAAGTGAATGCCACCACTCCCTGCATCGCTCAGCAAGCTGGTGGGGACACGACAGCCTCCTCGTGAGCCCGAAGCGGTAAGGCGTGGTAGACCGCCCCAGCTGAGTGGAGCACAGCAGAAGCTGGTAAGCTGCAAGCCGAAGACGGCAGAAACAGGACCAGTTGTCGCAGTGGAAGTTGCACGGCGCAGCAGACGGATTCCGGTCTGCGTACAGCACGGCTCCATCTGCACCACTCCTTTACTTTGCCAGCTCAGACTCATACGCACTGCGGAAGGGAGATGTGACGGTCCTCCGCCACAGAAAACACTGGTGGGAAACGGGATTACATCGAAGAAAGTGTACTCGTAGCGAAGAGCAATACAAGAGCTGGGGGAAGAGCTCTTGCCTTTCCCCACCGCCTCCTTATCCCACACCACACACCGTAGCCAGCGCTCTATCCCAGCAGGCAAGCCACTCGCAGAAGCGGCAGTGGGTTTTGGTGTGTGATCTCGTAAGAGAAACACTTCACCCCCTTCGCCTAACTCGAAGAACAGGGAAGAGCACGGAAGAACCGCATCGCGTGTGAAGGAGAGGGGAGGCACATCGTCCTCCACAGCCGTGCAGCCATACACCCAGAGTTCCTTGTCGCCATGTGAGCTCGTGTGGGGAGTCCAATGCTCGACAAGAACGGCAACAATAGTGGTGAAATTGATCAGCACTTTGGTCTTGACGGTCAGGACACGCCAAGTACCACTTTTATTTTCTGTGTGAATGTTTTTCGGACTCGATGGAGCTACCAAACGAATCCAAGCCACCTCTTTGGTCATCGGTGTCGTCACACACAACGATAATAAACTCGCGGAGCTGCGTTCCCTAACGATATGCCACTGCACTTCCGGCGCTAACATCCTGCCACCTTGTTGTTGGCTTTCCTCCCTCTGCCCGAGTCGCTGCAACAAATATTTCAAGCGTGTCGTGGTCGCCTCTTCCTCTATCATCCGGTGTGGAGCGGTCGTCCCACCCGACTCGAGGGAAAGGGGAAGACCACCGTGATGCGGATCTTGAGGCACGGCAGGAATGCCAGCGGTCCCCCACAGCCCTTCAGCTCCTCCCTTGTTCGGGTTCGGAAGGTAGTGGTCTTCGGGAGGCGATTCAGCCTCCAAGGGAGTGGCGGGGAGCGGATCACAGCGATCCACCGTGTCCAAGTATAGCAGCACCTCCTGCATACACGAGCGCAACGCACGAGCCGCCGCGACGGCATCCGAGGCCACTGCCGAGGCGGACCGCTCACTTGTCTCATCTCCCGCTTGTGACGGTGTCGTGGTGGCGATGCACTTTTTACAGAGGGGTTGGCGGCAGCGGCGGACGGCCCCTCTCCCCTCCTCCTCTTCGGAAAGGTTTATGGGCGACGGCACCGCCACAAGCTCTCGCAATGAGGCTACCGGTCTCAGCACTCCACAGTGTCCATACGGCAAGCCACCGAGAAGATCTAATCCGCTGGTCGTCGGGAGCCAACGTGAGTGAGGTGGAACATGAGCGAGTTGAGTGTGCAACCAACTTCGACGAGGTAGAAAGAAGACATGCGACACGGCCGAGCACCCATCTCGCTCCTGGTGGGGACCGCCCTCCTCTTCGTTGAAGTACAACGCCACCACGAGTCCGTGTGGTGTACACATCCCACCGCGAAGTTCTACGAGCGGCTCACTGGACCGCCGGTGTGGAAGTGCGAATGTCGAGGCCGTAGGGCAGCCGACGGGCAAGGGGACCAGCGCGTCGAGATGCACCGCGATCTCCTCTTCATCCGCTTGCTGCGCTTCCCACTGCTGGAACTGTCGCTCAGGGGACTGCAGGACGTCCTCGTCTTCGGGCCGGAGCCCCGCTGCCGCCGCTTCGGCTGTGTTTTTCGCTCGCACCGCACGACCCCGATGCGCATTTCGAAACTGATTCCGCACACTGTGGCGGAATAGCAGCAGATTCCAGCTACCTCGTCCACGCTGGAGACCCATCACCGCTCCGAATGCACAGCTAGGCAGGACCCCGGAGTGGGTGGTGGGGGTCACTGCAGGGAATTGGTGTCGCGGGACGGCACGCAGGCCAAGAAGAGGGTCTTCCCCGAGAGAAAACACCGCGTGGATGACTGCCACCACGCAGATCTCTCGGCGACCCCCCGTGTCCACAGCCGTAGTCCCCGTTGCGGGCTCCTCCGCTGGAACAGGCATCGCGCCATCCTCCGGTGCTGCCGCACGCTTTGGGGTTTGCTCCGCACCGGCCACTCCTCCGTTCCGCATGGGTCCCTCCTTCACGAGCAGCTGCACGTGAGCCAACACCCCGCCGTGAAACCGAAGTACCGCGTGGAGAGAGGGACTCGCGTGAAGGCCCCACAAACCCAGTGAAGCGGAGGTCGGACCCGGCGCCGCACCCACCGACGGGGTTTTCCTGGACGTCGGTACAGTTGTGGTCCCTTGCTGTTGTTGCTCGAGCTGCAGGCGGTGCTCCACGAGCCGCAGTAAGTCCGCGGCGGAAGGCGGGGCACCGCCAATGGCCACCTTCTTGTGCTCGAAGTACGGCACCAACGTGACACCTTGAATGGTCCCGAATTGTCGAATAAGATCTTGGAGGGGACGCATCGAGGACGCTGAAGCGAAGACGGTGGAAGCTTCGCGGATCACCGCATCGAACGAGTCTTCTGTCTGCCCATTTACCTGGTCCTTCTCATTCTTATGGTACAAATGCTGGACTGCGCAGCCATCCACCTTGAGTTGACTCCATGCCAGCTCGCCCGTTCGGCTGTTCAAGTGCAGCAGCTGTAGCCCGGTGGTGGGGAGACCGACGGGTGGGCAGACCCCAGAAAGTGCACCAGTCGGGTCTTCCACATTCGACAGGAACGGCGTCACAAACCCGATCCACTCCTCCTCGACCTCCTCCTCCCGCTCTGCCTCTGTCCTTGTCTCCTCCTTCACCACGAGACCAGAGCTCCGTAAAGACAACGACGGGTGGTACGGCGCTGGTGAAGTCCGATGCGATGACGTCCACTGCACACCGCCTACTCGGGCGTGCTCTCGTGAAGCGGAGGACGTGTCCACAAGTAGTGGAGGGAGAGGCACGACGCCCAGCAGCGCCACGTGGACGTGAAGTCGAGCCAATCCCGCACTAGCGAGGCCCTCGTGATCCCATGCAGCTCCAGGCTTGGGTAGTGGTTTCCCTTCCTGGCCACAAATCATACCGTGGCACGTGGTGGAGGGGCAGATACAAGCCCCTGGAGTGGTGTACCCCCGCGATGTGCCCATCCCGTGCGAACTGCTGCTTGTGCTCCCATGCTGGGCATCATTTCCAACGTTCGAAATATCAATTCGGCGATGGAGATTGGAAGCGAAGACGGTCACGGGAAGCAGATGGAGCTCGTACACCCGCATCACCGCCAACGCACTATCCTCCGTCTTGTCGGTCATGGAAGAAAATACCCCCGATGGTGCTGCACGTTCCAACTCCGACTTGTGGTGGTTCTCGTTGAGAGGAAAGACACTGCCTCGATGTCTTGCCGCGGCGTATTGGACCGCCTCGGGTTTGCGAATGCAGGGCACGCAGAGAAGCAGCTTGTGAGCCGTGATGCGCCACTCGACCTCCTTCCCTCGGTACCCTTGGCCAAGATCCACGGTAATCGGCACCCCATTCCCGTACAGCATACCCCCATTCAGCAACCACTCCAGTGTCGGTTGGCCGCGACGACGACCACCGCTCCCGGCTCCCTCCCCAGCGGACTGCTGTGCGAAGTGTTCAAAAATAAGATCGATGGAGCGGTAAACGCTGTTGGTTCCTGCGCCGCCCCCGCTGGTGGTCATGAAACGCGCCGCGTCCGCCTCCACGTCACCGGAGCCGCCGCTGTCCACCTGCTCCTTCTGCCTTTGGGCGTGAAGAAAATGAGCCAATCGCTGCTCCTCCATGCTCGCGTGCGGGAAGACGCAGAGCTTGCTGCCGCACGCAGAGAGTGCGCCAAGGTGCGGCATATCCGGGAGCGGGCACACGGCGATGCGCTGATACGCCCCGGTACTTCGCCATAAAATAGGCACAGGAACCGGCTCCGTCAGCACACGTGGCGGCTTCGGCGACGTCGCCGCTCCAGTGAATGCCGCAGACCCGCCAGCAGCACTACTATACGTGGGATGCGGCGTGCGGCTCAGCCGTCCGAGGCTCCCGCTCAGACCTCCAGAGACATCGACAACAAGGATTTCATGCGCCGTCAAAACACAAATCCAGTCTTCGTCAATGAAGCTGAGTTGTAGAATGCTGTGAAGATTCGTCGAAGCGGCATAGCGCGTAGGCTCTGTCGCCCCGGATGTCGTCGTCGTGGAGGTCAGTGGAGAAGACGTGGTGGTGGTCCAGCTGTGGTGGTGCTGCTGCTGACGCAGAAGGAGTTCATTGGAGAGTTGCAGCATCCCACCGCACAGCCCTGGAAGAGGAAGCAAGGCGGAAGGCAGCGACGAGCCGTCTCCCTCTCTTGGATCTAGTGCATCGCCACCACGCTCCTCATCGAGCCATTTCAGCGTGGAACGCGACTGACGTCCCCACTGCAGCAACCCTGCGGTTCGTTTCCCTCCAGGGTGGTACTCGAAGAGGAGTAAATGCGCAGCCGGCGAAGCAGTGATGGAGCCGCGCTCGTGCAGCCCCACCACCACACGGAGCGAACACTCATCGTCATCGACGGTCTGGAGGACGGCCTCTTCCTTCTCACTCCGCCCACTCTCCCCGCACCTGGGGGCTTCCGCGCGCGGTCCGACACAACGGCGGTACGGGGTCATCGCACACACCACCTCCGCAAAAGAGTTCGTGCTGTTGCGGCGGGTGGCGGACGCCGTAACGGACGAAGAGGAGAACGGAGCCGGTGCCCAGCCGTAGTGTCCATCCCTCTCCGCCGCCCACACACCGCCAGGAGTCGGGTGGCTGTGGCTCATCGGAGCACTACGGGTAGAGGGCCCCTCTACACTGGTATCGGAACGAGAAGGCAGTGGCAGAAAGGGCACATAGGACGAAAAGGGTAAACTCTCTGCCACACGCACGCCATCACAGAACAAGACCAAGCGGGAAGAGGGTTGCAGCTGAGGACCGGAAGCAGCGAAAGAAGGCGTGAAGGGAGTGCTGCTGCTCGCCTGCGCCGGTGCGTCAGTGTCCCTGGCTCCCAAAGAAGTCGTCAAGTGTGGAGAAGGCATTCGACTGCTACAGGTCGACGTCATCTGTTCTGCCACGCCCGTAGTGGGGGTGAGACAGGTACGGCAGCCACCCGTCACGAGTACCGTGTAGAGCGTTCCGGTGGATGTCATCCGATGCGCGGAAGCGAGATACGACTGCGGAAAATACACTCGAGAGGAGCTCCCTCGTTGGATTTCCTCCTCGTGAGTGGGAGCCGTGTGGTGAAGCGAGGAGGAGGCCCCTGGCAGCCCTCCCGCAAGCAGGGAAGGGCTCGCCGCGGTGAATTGCGCAGGGCCGCCCATAACGGAGGCGGCACTCACCGCTGCTTCAGCTCGTGCGGAGGACATACTTTGTAGCGAAACTGTAGATGGTAGCCGATCGTGCTGCTGGCTACTGGGAGACCCGATGAGCGAGCTGGAGTTCCCTCCTGCCTCAGGCGCACGGCTACCCGCAGCGTTAAAACCGTAATTCATTATTATTTATCTCTCCGTTCGTTGGTAAATTGGGTTGTTGTTCTTTTAATTGATTTGTTGCTGGTGTGATGGACCTGTAGTAGTTACCGTTCGGTTTTTTAAAAAAAAAAAATAGGTAAGTCAATATTTTGGGGGGGTCTCCAGTCTAAGAGTCTGCAATTGCAAACTTCCACACTTTCAAAGGTCTTTCTTTGACTTTGGTGCTGATCTCTTATTCTATGAAATGATTAAAGACAAAAACAGAAAGTTTTAAAATTGGCAATGTGTGGCCCCTTTTACAGTTAAGAAATTTCTAACGTCTCAGAATACGAAATGGAGTAAATATAATTTCGATACGATTTAGTTTTAATTTTCTTTCGCGAATCTTCAAATAAGAAACAATTTTTAATTAAAAAAAATAATAGTGAGAGTGGAAAGAACGATGCGAGACAATCCCTAAATACGAATGAACTCCTTTCGTTTTATCAATATTTTTTTTGTTGTCTTAAAAGGATATTACTAGCATGGTACGTAGTGTTCTCTTCTGAATACTTCACCATCAAACCTCTCTCTCTCTGTGTTTCTAGCTTCGCACAGCACACGTCTCCTTGTTTCAGCTGCTGAGATCATTTGCACTACCAAAGAGAAAGCATTGTCTAGTGGTTGTCTACCACCCGGCAAGCAAACAAACTCGTCATGGCCCACGACACCATGTCACGTTTCCATTGAGCGTTCTTGCCTCTTCTCGTCGGTGGCTTCACATCCGCTTCAGACAGCTCTAGCGAGGAGACCGACTCCAACAGTGGAGGGGGCAATTGCATCTGGATCACCAGCAGCGCGCCTAAACCACACTCTCGAATCAACAGCAGTTTCTCTTCCAGCACCACATCCTCCTCCGGCTCCTCAACGTCGCTCCCATGCGTTTCGGGTACGGCGGCACCCTGGTTCTGGTTCATCTTCATTCCCTGGTGGCGAGCCTCATCAACTCCAGAAGATGGCTTCTGCGGCGGGTGAGCACAGACGACAGAGATCCAGCTCGCCACACACCCAGAGAAGTACTTGCTGGACGCACTGCGGGACATGGTTGCGACGCTGGCCGCCGTATTTCCGCGAGTGCTTGTGAAGGCCCAACGCTCGAAAGGCATCGGACATCTGGTCTTTTCCGCGGTTCCGCGATGCGCCGAGTGCTGACGTGCGCTCTCGCCGTCTCCTTCCTGAGCCAGCCGCTGCAGCTCTGCGGCCTCCCACACCTCCGAGACGACCCTGCACTCCGAGCTTCGAGTGGAACCAAAAGAAGCTGCGCCGCTCATCATTGGACTTGAGTGCAAACCCGCCACCAACGACGTAGAAAACCCGTTCGTCTCGAGATTCATCCGCAGCACAGACAAATAGTACTCCAAGTACTCCGCCGCTGAACGGCCCTCTTCCAGTAAGGTGCACACCGCGACGAAGCGCCGGTAACGCTGCGGTGGTGACTGCGTTCGTGTCTGGATGCTTCGTGTATAGTCCGCGTCACCAGATGTGTCGTCAGACATCGATGTCGTGCAGACGGCGATCGTCTGGTCGTAAAACACGGTGAGTGAGCCTAACGTCGCAAGAGACTCGTTAGGGGTAGGGACGACCGTTAACACGCAGCCATGCGCTCTCGTACGCTGCCCGACGATCAGTAGTACCAGTTCGCGTTGTCGATAATACCAATAGTCTAGAGGTCCTGGCCGGCGGTCCAAACTGGAGCCAGTGCCACTCGTTTTGAACGTGTAGTTGTACACGCACATGGGCGACCACCTCGAGCCCACAGGGTGTTGAAGTTCAAACCTTTGTAGCAGTTGAGTCAACATCTTCACCTCCTTTTCTACTTCCTCTTCCCTTTGGTCGTCCGAAGAAAGCGCTGTCAATGGATAAGAGACCGCGTTCTTCCGCGACACGGAAGTAGACAACAGCTGATGCCGCCTACACGTGGTGGGCGTGAGGAGCAGGAGAGCGTAGCGACTGCCCAATACGGGAGCAAAAAAGCGCATCACCGCGACCACGACCTGCTTCTTTCTGTCCGAATCCGCAGTCGTTTCCTTCTCTTGACTCCCCTTCTCGGACTCTCGCACTTCCGTAGTCTTCGCAGAAAGAGTAGAAGGAGAGGGAGGAACCGCACCGGGTTGTGGCACCGCCTCCCGCTTCTCCTGCGCGACGAGGAGGTAGAGCGTACTGCGGCCCTCCATCGTCATCTCCTCACCTGCGACGTCGGCATCTTCACGAAGAAATGCTAAGCCCTCCTCTCCCTCTGCTCTACTCCCATCCGTGTACGGAACGAGTTCGAACGTAGCCGTGTCCACGGAAACCCCAGCCGCCTCCGAGAGCGCCGTCAACAGCGTAGGAGCGGCCGAACGAAAGGAGGCCGCCACATGCTGCTCCAAGCAGTACGTGAGGGTGGAATACACGTACAGAGAGTAATACCGTTCCCAGCTCCGAGGGTGGTATTGCTGCTGCTGCTTCCTCTTTGGATTCTGGTTGGTGCCTTCCCTTTCGTGTGCGGAATGGGGTAAGGGAAATGCAGCCAGACGCACCCGCGCAGCGACATTGTTTGGCTTTCGTTGATGGGACGTAGCGGAGCGATGGCCCCTGTCCCACTGCACTTCCAACACCGGAGAGTCCTTCGTGCCGCCCAAGGAAGGCAGTTGCAGCACCTCCAAAAGCACTTCCTCCACGGATCTGGTTGTTCCGATCACCGCCTTCTTGGAGGAAGATGAAGCCCACTGGACGTGGTACAAGGACGGGCTCGGGTCACTCCGCCCCTTCTGCTCGCTCTCTCTCCACCACCGTATTTCCAGCATCGCACCGCCTCCGCTGGACTCGGACGGTGGTGGTTGGTCCCCTTCTTCATTTTCCTCCTCGTAGGATGTTGAGGACGGCGAACAACCCGTGGTGGGCGGTATTTGGATAGGCAGTTGAAGGCACATTCGAAAGAAACCCCGTCGAGACGCCATCGCACTCGAAGGAGAAGTCCCTGTTGTGTCAGTCACGGTGGAAGAATTAAGAGAGTGATCCACCGCGTACTCAGCCGCGGTGCGTTGTAACATGCGCTGCAGCCAGGCCCTCGCCAGAGAAGGCCCGGTGCTGACGAAAATAGAATGGCGCGGCTCCCTCTTGGCAGATACCGTGTCGCCCTTCTCCGTGAAGGTTGTACGAGAGGAGGGCTCTCCCCTCGTGACTCTTGTCGTGTGTAAGCGCTCCCGCTCCTCCACCCACACCGCAATAAGGAAGAGACGGTGGGACTGGCACAGCATGTACACCTCCGGGCTGGTCATTTCCTCTGGAATCGCTTTGACCTCCACGACAACGGAGAAGTCGCTGGTAGAGCAGAGGCGAATCCATCCCTCTCGCTCGGTGCTTAAACGCGAAGAAGCAGTGCTCGGCTTCACTTCGCAAGTGGGAAATGGAAGAAGTCCACCAGCATTCGCATTACTGGCCCACTGATGACCCGCGTTCACCAGCAATTGCCGAACCGCTACTTCCACATCCGCAGCAGTGCAGAAATCGCCCACCCCCTCCTCTCCTTTGCCGCTCCCCAGCGGCCCGGGGAGATGCTCGGAGCGAGGGATCGCGTACTCCGTCAGATAAATAGAGCTCCGCTTCACCACGGGTGCGCCGCGACAGGGTGGTGGTGGCGTCACTCCACACGCGCCGTTTTCGGATTCGTCCGTGGGCAATGAGACCTCGACCGGTCTCGCCGCCTCCACATCACTACTTCCCGCCCCCATGACGAGGGGGGGAATCGACGAGGCCTTGAGTGTGTGTCCACTACACATGAATAAGGAGGGAGCGGCGCCACCAGCAGTCGAGTCCATCGTATGGTGCACCGGTAAAGAGTAGTCCGTCGAAAAGGAGGGGGGGACGGAGACCTCGCACGGAATGGTGAGGTCTTCCACGAGCCAATGCGCGGGGAGGTACGCTCCCCCCACAGAGGAAAAGCTGGGACAGGGAAACCACTCCAATTGCATGGGACTCCCTCTACTGCAGAAATAGGAGTAATGACAAACAGCAGAGAAAAGTAGAAGAGGAGAGGAAAAGAAAGCTCAAGCGTTTTCTTCTTTTTTTATTATTTTTTTCCTGCTTTGAGGTGTAAAAAAAGAAAAAAAAGTAATAAAAAAGAGAAATTGCATCACCATCACACCTCACCATGTTGACATTTAACAGAGCTCAAGAGATTTCGAAAACCAAAAAATAAAATTAATATAAATATTATATATATATATATATTATTGAAGGGTAAAGAACAAAGATAGAATTCATTCCAATATATTTTACCCATGGATTTACATCCAACGGATTTTAGCAACGTACCCGACACAAAAATAAATTGGAAATAACCTGCGATATATAATCTTTTAAGGTGTAGAAGTATTTAAAAAAAAAAAATCCAAAGCCGGGCCGTTACTTACGGACCTGACCCCTAATAATTCTCGCTATCTCAACAAGTCTCTTTACTATCTTTCTTTTATGAAAAAAAAAAAAAAACATTTCCATCTTTCAACAAACGGAAATGACTGATCTAGTTTAATATAGAGACAGCAGTACCCCTACCTCTCCTCACTCATTCAAAATCTCTTTCATGGCCAGTTCGGGTTTTTCATCTTGTCCAGAAACACCATACATCGAAACAAAGGTGCCATCGCATGCATACACTTGAGTTCACTATTTTAGAAAAAAAACTAATTTTACTACTTTTCTTGCTCACTGTTTTTTATTGCATTTTTTTTACTCTTTTCGAGTCATTCTCCCTCTCACTTTTGGAGACAACGCAACAGCAAAAACAAAAACAAAAAGGAAAAGACAAAAAAAAAAAAGCACACCTTTCTAATGTCGGATAATAGTGGTTTCTCTGAGGTTACCTACTCAGGTCAAGGCAGTATTAAGGAAGCGGGGAAGCCGACCTCTAAAAAAAGGAGTGGAGTGAATGAAAAAATGGAAAACAATACAATGTTTCCATCTCTCAAACCACAGAGCAAAAGAAAAAAAAATCAAATATATATATATACTGTACTAACATAGACACTACTTCAAAGTGCAGTTTCATTATTTTTTCGAGGTTAATTCCTTCCTCTCTGAGTGCGCTTCTCACTTCTGGTAAGCGTGACGATCTCCATTCAAATAACTCTTCAGTTTCACCATCACGATAAAAACTTCTGTTCCTCTTTCTTCTTTCACGCCGTGCTGAAGGGGTCAGGTGAGGCCACCTGCTCGCTCTCAGGGTTCTCCTTCAATCCACGGCCTCGAACACCGTTGTACAGCATCCTCCACGTCAGATGGATCGGCCAGTTCGCCGCCACGAACCCGATCACCACCATGATAGCTCCGGCAATGTATTGCGCCTTGTACGTCGCGTGGTGCAAAATAGCATCCACCACCATCGACAGCGGGGTTGTCAGCGACAGCCCGAGCGTGGCCACCACAGGCGACGTTAGGATCACGCTACGGGCCCACAGCACATCGCTGAGGTTCGTTCCGATCAGCGCGTTCACTACCAGCGGCCATGCCTGGTCTTTCGTCGGCCACCCGAACTTCTCGAACCCGGTCGCGTTCAGGATCAGCAGCGGGAACCACAGTACCAGAAAGTTGAGGACACCGACGGCACCGAACACCTGGCCCATCCCGTACCGGTCGTCATCCGGCAGGCACCACCGCAGCACGCTCGTGTACACAGCGTAGAACATGGCAGACACCAGCGCGATGATGTCCCCGAACACCGTGTCCCCGCTGTGCGCCGCGTCCGTCAGCCCCACCAGCAGCGACCCGGTTAGGCACACCACCACGCCTACCCACCGCAGCGGCCCCACCGCCATCCGCAGCAGCAGGTATGACAACAGCAGCGTCCACACTGTCGACGTCGCGCTCAGGATCGTGTTCGACGCCACAGACGTGTACGACAGCGACAAGTTGAACAGGTAGTTTGCCACGAACCACGAGGGGCAGAAGAGAGCCGCACACGTCCAGATCTTCATGAAAGAGTACGGTGGCTTGTCCACCACACCCGTAAACTCGACTGCAGCGGCATCATCACCGTACCGCAGGAGGCCTTTCGACTTCACGGCCTGGCGCACCTCGGGAGTCTCCGTGCCCTTCACCGGCACTTCGCCTTCCGCCTCTTCGGGCTCCAGCACGGGCTCGCCGGAACGAGTGGAGTCCATGCTGGGGTCGAGCTCCACGCCCCCGGCGACCTCCTCCGCACGCTCCTGGGCAGCGAGAAACTCCGCCAGCTCCTCTCCATCGTACTGGTCGGACGGCACACGCCAGAAGGGAATGCGTCGCCAGGAGGGCATAAACAGATACCCCAGGTTCCACAGCGCGAACCCGGTGGTGTTGAAGTAGGTGAGGAAGTACGGCTTGTCGAAATCGAGGTCGCCGAAGATCCATTGAATCCACTCCGAAGACGCCACCCAGATCACTGTGACGCAAAGGATCAGAAAGACGCCGAGGCCGTACTTGGAGAGCGTGAGAAGGCTTCGTACACGGCGCCAGCAGGAAGTCTCCGAGATCTCTTCAGAGGAGAAGGCAGCCGCTCGACCTGGGGCCGAGTCGCTTCGCGTATGATCAGCTAGAGAAGCAGTGCTCATGTCTGGATTCTCTTAGGGAAAATACTTTAGAAATGGAATAAATGAGAAGGGAAAAAAAAAAAAAAGAGCTCAGAAGCTGTGAAATCCGAAAGTTGTGTGTGTGTGTATAGAGAAAGAAGAGATCCAAAAAGAAAAGAACAGAAGAAAAGAAAAGAAAGTGGATGAATCAGAAATGAATAGAGTCCCACAGCCCATACTACAGAGTGCTCTCCACTCGTAGGTATCCCGGACTGTACTGCCAATTATACAATCTGCTTCAGCCAAGTCAGGCCGTCTATATGTGAGGGTATGTAAGTTTCAATAAGCAATAGGATAGGAAGAAAAAGAAGTGTTACTCACCGCAAGCGGGGTAGCCGAATAAACCAGATAAATACTTTTGTTTTGATATTTGTTGCTTTCTTTTTGTTTTTATTGTTGTTGTTGTTTGTTCGGATGAGCAGTGGGTCCGATTTACTATTTTTCTCATTTTTCATTATTATTTTTCTACCTCTCTTTCCTCTACTTCTTCTCACTCTTGTGTTCATAGCGAAAGTCGACTTTTTTTCGTACGGATACAAGAATTGAATAATGCATCGTTTCGCTCTTCGTTCCTTGTAGAATTCAAAATCATACGAAATACCAAAATAGAAGAACAGGAAATTAAAAAGAACAGAAAGAAATCAATTAAGACGTAACACTCGAACACGAATTCATCTCGCATTAAAAATGGATGTTCATTTTCCCTTTTCTATTCCAACTTCACTCCTTTCTTCTCTCATGTCTGGTATACCTTCTCATAAATATTCGCTTTCTCTTTTACATGGCGATATGGGTTTGGATCTTATTGATAGTATTAGTATTATTGTTGAGTCTGCTTGAATTTCTGGTTGGTGGGTTGATTGTGTGGTTTAGTCAGTGGTATTGGGTATCGCAATCGTATATCAAATATAAATAGATACGTTGAACTTCACTTAAAGAAGCACACACAAAACTAAAGGAGTCATAAATATTAATAAAGCACGTTAAGGATACGAGGTAACCCATCACACTTGCTCCTAACGAAGCAAAGGGGCTCAAAAATAATAATATTAATATCAATAGTGATGTATCTAAGACTTCGATGTGTAGCTTGTTAATAGTTTGTTTTTCGTTGTTGTTGTTTTTTCAGAAGTGGTTGTTGTGGAACGAGGAAAAAAATGGCCTCCTAAATATGAGAAAAAAATAACCCACTAAAAAACAAAAAATAGTCTCCTTCGTCGAATCTGCGCATCATTTACCTCGCCTCTCATCATTCCATTCTTCCATCTTCTGAGCCTCGTACACACCTGCTTTAGGAAAGCGGAAGAAGAATAAAAAAGGTGAAAACATTGAAATTAACAGAATGAAGAGTGCACATTCAAAAGAGATATAGCGGTGATACTAATTTTAAAAAAAAAAATCATCAATCAGTCCGTTATCGGCGGTGCCCACTGGGGTTCTCTTCATCTAATAAAGAGAAAATTAATCCTTCTCACCTCTGATGGAAAAATTAAAAAGAATCATTTAGAAACGAAAGCTGAAAAAAATATATAGATATATAGGTCCTTGTACTCCGCCCACGCCAAAAAAATCACAAAAGAGCAATACAGAGAGCAATTCAATTCACATCGACATAGAACACGATGATAGAGATCTCCTGTGAATAGAAGGAAAGAGGGAAGTCGTCCCTCCTCTCCCTCTCATTTCATTTCAAAATATGTAATGAGGGAAAGGCGGACATGATAACATTAAAAATAGAGATTAAAAAAAAACACCACCAGTATGGATGGTAACATCATAAAAAAGGAAAACAGTCCAAAGAGCCCCTAAAGAGTAGACGCATCGCTCTGTCTCTTTCTTACGTTTTTCTTTGTATTCTTCTTTATCGAATATTCGCCACCACAAACCCGCAGAGGACACACATCGCCCCAATCACGTACGCCACCGGGTACATACTCCCACGTAACAGTGCGTCTACAATCATCGACAGCGGGGTTGTCAGCGACAGCCCGAGCGTGGCCACCACAGGCGACGTTAGGATCACGCTACGGGCCCACAGCACATCGCTGAGGTTCGTTCCGATAAGCGCGTTCACCACCAGCGGCCAGAGCTGTTCTAGAGTGGGCCACGTAAAGGTCTCGGCGCCTAAGAGGTGCAGCACGGGAAAGCCGATCCACAGGGTAAAGAAGTTGAGGACCCCCACAGCGCCGAACACCATGCCCATCGAGTACCGGTCGTCATCCGGGAGACACCACTTCAGGACAAAGGTGTAGACGGCGTAGAAGAGCGAGGACAAGAGCGCAATGCTATTCCCCAGCATGGAGCTCCCGTTCGCGTGGCTAGAGCTGAGCGAGACGAGGATGGAGCCCGAGACGCAGATGCACACACCCGCTAGCTTCCACGGCCCGATGGCAACACTCAGAAACATGCGAGAGAGCGCCACCGTCCAGACAGTCCCCATCGCACTCATGATCGTGTTCGATGAGACGGATGTGTACGACAGAGAGAGGTTGAACAGGTAGTTGGCGAGAAACCAAAACGGGCAGAAGATAGCCGCAGACTTCCAAATACGCCTCCGACTGTACAAGCGAATCCGGTGCACTCGCACTCGCACAGGCGAGGAACCCGAGTCCGAGTTGTCGTCCTCGAGCACCTGCCCGTCCACCACCGTCACCTCCTCCTCATTCGGTGAGCTGTCCGTCCCCTCGACGGACAAGACGGAGGCCGGCGTCGGTAGCTCGTAATCCCTGCAGCGGTCATACGCCACACACCACTGCCGGTACGTGGGATCTCGCTGGACCCGGGCGGTGAAGGTGACGCCCTCCAGCCCCTCGTCTCCAGAGGGGAAGGTCCCGTGATTCCGACCCCCTGGCGAAGACACCAGAGGCAGGGGCTGGGCAGACGAGGAGTCGTCTGCTGGAGATTTATTCCCTAGATCGACCTCCACCTGCGCCTTCAGTCCCCGTAGGAGGTACTCGTAGCTCGGATCTTCGACGCAGAGGGGCTGCGGCTCGTCGTCGTCATCCCATGGGACTTCTCGCCACGACGGTTTTAGAAGAAAGCCGAGGTTCCACAGCGCGAAGCCCGTGGTGTTGAAATACGTCAAAAAGTAGGGTCGGTCAAAGTGAAGCTCGCCGAAGATCCATTGAATCCACTCCGAAGACGCCACCCAGATCACTGTGACGCAGAGGATCAGAAAGATGCCGAGGCCGTACTTGGACATTTGAGGGAATAGCCGAAACCGAGGCTTGTGCTCCCCTTCCTCGGCGGTGTGACTAACAGTTTCATTCAAATGAAGAGTAATAGTGGTGTCCCCCTCATCCCTACCAGAGACGGAACGAGCCTCTTCTCCTGCAGCGTTCGGTGAAGACATGGGCGTAAGAAAGAAAAAATGGTTCAGGTCAAACCGAAAAAAATATATATGATGCGTGTATGTGCCTTCACCCTGTTATTTCTGACGGATACAAAATGATTTGTTGTCTCTCTTCTTCGTTTTTCTCCGCGAGGAATTATTCTGTTGATAAAGGCGATAAACTCTAATACTTGTTTATACTTCAATTCCTTGTTAAGGAGAGGAAAAAAAAGGAAGGTTTTACAACAAAAAAAATAATAAAAATAAAACAAATGGTAACAAAATGCTATAAATGAGTGCGTTCTACAATTACTGTCACCGTAACCTTAACCGAAAGAAAAAAAATGAGTAGATTATAAATCTGTTTCTTTTGTTTGGCACCTACCTTTTTCTCAGTAAAGTACGTAAATGAGGCTTTCTCTAGCTCGTCCTTGCTGTGAGTTGAGCTGATAAATCTGCAATACAGGAAAGATCCTTCAAGTACGCAAAGGGAAGGCCTAGAAACAACTAGGAAAAAACAACACTTAGAAAAAAAAAAAGAGAGAACAAACGAAGTTCAAAAAAAATTCAGATGAAAAGAAGGAAGGAAAAAAGCACTTGACTCCCAGTGAAATAGTTATTCCAGATTTTAACATAAAATTTCCTCATTATTTTTTTTTATCCTATTGGGATTCTTGTGAGAGGAATCTAGCGAAAGGCGAATAAGCATCGAAACAGAGATTTTTCTAACCCAGTAATATCTATAGCAATTTCAATCTTTCACAGAAAGCCAAACTGCAGATCAAGAAAGAAAAAAGAAGGGTACTCACCCGTTTTCTTTCTTTGTGCTCTTTTACAACACACACACACACACACTAAATGCTGTTGCTTGGTTGTTGTTCTTTGTACTTCATCTCATTATTTTCTCTCCTTCCCCAACGCCTCCATTTCCTCACCTCGGATGAGCGAGCAGTGCTTTTTTTTTCTTTTCATAAATCTTCTGGAGACAGAATGTCTTAACACGTGCGAACTTTCGTCAGACGCACGTCCACGAGCCTATCTAGAAATTGAATGGCGATGAAAAAGGAGATCGATTGGAATTCTCATTCCTCCCTTTCTTGTGCTCTCATTCCAGTATGTTGTATGCATGCCTCAATCTTCCTTCTTAAACTTGTTTTTCCACCATTCCAGTATACCCCACCATGGCTTGCTCGTCTCTTCACTTTCGACTTCCGCCCGAAGGAGTTCGAGCTTCTTAAAGATGGTCGCACACTTCAGAACAGTGTTGAACTCAAACACATCTGGTTCCTTCCGCGCCTTCCACTTATACTCAATTCGAATCGTTCGTTGCCGGGGCTCGTACTCCAGCTTCTCAATGTCACTAATCCGCCGGATCTTCGGTTTCTGCTCCCCCGACCCCGGACGAGAAATCTCCAGCTCCACCGCACTCACCTGCAGCACACGTGGCTGTCGAGCCGCATTGTCGGCGATACGGTACACGGATATCTGGTGTGTCGTCTTCGCCTCCTCCAACGTCATGACCACTTCGGGGAACTCGTCCGTCTCTTCGGAGTTGTACGCCCTCGCCGACGCGGTGCGAACTTCGACTTCCCGTACCCCGCAGCGATACAGTGACAGCATGGTGTGCTCCGCCATGCGACCTGAGTTCGCGCCAACCCCAGGTCCGAAGTCGCACTCATCCCAAATCCGCAGCCACGCATCCCCACAGTGAATCCGAAGGGAATTGCGCAGAATACGGTTATTCGGCAGCAGCCGAGCAATCATCGGTTCCAGCCTCTCGGCAAACATATCGGCCGGAGTGATGCACTCATGGTGATAAACCTTTTCCTCGCTCGGGCAGTTGACGTGCACAGTAAGACGAATGTCCGAAGCCGTGGTGGGGAGCAGTCCAAGGCGTTCTCTGCACTGGAAACCCCCGATCGGCTGAATACAAAAACAGTCAAAATTTTGAATGCTCATCAACGGATTAATGGAGATTTCAGGGTTCCCAATGTTATCTGCCATGAACAGATTGTAGTGCTTTTCACTGATGGGGTACCCCATGCTCTCGCGTTCTCTCCTGAGCGCTTGGATCAGCACCGCCTTCACCAAGTCTACCCCTCGCGGGTTCTGTAGCTTCAGAGAAATGTACACCGGCGCTTCCCTCAGAAATAAGCAGAAAACTTTAAGAATCTTGGGTCCTGTGTCCTCTTCAAAGAAGTAGCTTTGCTGTGCGTTCTGATTCACCTCACTGGCATCGTGTACGGTGCATAAATCAAAAGGGTTGGGGAATGGCGGAGCAGACTGTTGTTGACGCAGGAAATTTTCCTCTAATGTAGTGGGAGATAGAATGATGACCTCACCGAGCCCCACCAGCTCCGAGAAGCTCGGCTCCACAATGCCAGGGACATTAGAGGTGGACTCTACAGACATTTCACGCTCCGGGTCTGGGACCCAGGTGCATCCTTCTGCACGGCCTACATCTGCATCCACATCAATCCCGGATATATCGACCACCCACTCCAAATCCATTCGAACCTCGTCGACTCTCTTGTCCCTCGGCCCTAAAATGTAGCAGCAGCACTAACGTTCGAGAGCGAATACGAACCCAATCACCTCTCAAACCCAACCACGGAAATTCAAAGTTTTGATTAGAGCAAAAAAAAAAGCTCTTCGTGTTTCTACGTTACTTTTGAAAAAATCTTGTTAAAGGCTAAAAACAAAAAGTCTCTTGGATCAGAAAAAGGTTGTGAATCTTGAAATCCTGGCGATCGATGTCTAGACAGTGACCCCGAACCTTAGAATGCAATGACGCTTCTTCGTGTTGATGATATTTTCTCCTTCTCTTTTGTTGCACTCAATCATTCGGTATCTTCTCCGAAGTCCTCAACGGAGATGACCCGAAAGGCTGGCAAAAATGGTTTGCGGCAGCCCTATAAAAAACACAAAAAAACCCTTTCTTTTTTAGAAAAATCAAGAGATCCTTAGAGAAGAAAAAGGAGATAAAAAGGTTAACTCGCACGTTGAAAAATTGACAAATAAAGAGAAGAAAAAGAAATTCATTCATTCCTTTTATCTTTTTTATGGTTATGGTGGTTTCCATTTGTGGTTACTGTTTCGGGGGAGTGTTTTTACTCTGTGGTGATCCGCCTCCAATCCAGCTGCCGGAGCTTCTTGTCCAGGCGGTAATTTCGTTCATACAGTGGAAAGATCTTCCGCCTCACCGACTCGGACTCCCCTGGCCGGCTGCTCTTTCCCTGCTCCGCTGGGTACCGCTGGCCCTTCATCCCATATTTATAATGCATCGGCTTGAACAGAGACGCCGCGTACTCCTCATCAAGGCCGAGCTCATTGGCAGCCGCTTGAATATTAAATCGCCCACGCGGGTCTTCTGAAAATGGCACATGAGCATTTGTCACTCCAATAGGGATGGATGCCACTAACAAAAGACTCCGACGCAGCATCCGCAAGTTTCTGTTTCACAGACTTTTACAGCATTCAGAAAATGAGGTCCGAATCAAAAAGGAAGAGAAAAGGGAAAGAAAGAGGTAAAGCAGCAAACCTTCATCCGGGATCATGGCCATGCCTAAGAAGAACAAAGATTTCAGAAAAAAAAAAGAATAATAGTAACTTATATCGAATCTCGCTAGCAGCTCTTCCATTCTGCATGGCATACAATTTGGAGTAAACAGAAAAACAAACAAACAAATTTATATATATCAGAAACCAAAAACCCCTCTCAAGTTGAGTTCTTCCACGTGTTGATATCTTTTTTTCTTGAGGCTTTTTCATGAAACAAAGTATGAGTTTAAAACGCAAAAGTTGGAAGCCCGTTGTATGCACGTTCATAGCTTCACAGTCCACGGGCTGTCGCCTTCAAAACTAACTTCCTTGTTGATACCCACAGCAATTCCGTCCACACACACGATTCGATGGTGGTCGTCCCCTCCATTTTCTTCCTTCTTATCAATCACAGTTTTCAACGCTAATAGCCCTTTACTCTTGCGAAACTGACATACCTCGACAGAGACATTCAGGAGATCCCCCACATACACTGGAGCAATGAAACGAAGTTTTTGGGAGAGGTACACCGTATTCGGCCCTGGGATCTCAGACGCCATTAAGCCAGAGAAGAGGGACCCAACGAACATCCCGTAGCAAACACAGTTCGGAAACCCTGCTCCTTTCGCCGCCTCGGCATTGCTGTGTATGGGGTTGAAATCTTCAATCAGCTTTCCAAAGGTGGAAACGTCTTCCTGCTTAATCCGAAAGGATTTGCAGCACCGCGCTCCAACACGAATAATCCGGCTCATTCACAATACTTGAACTGCTCTTTGATCTTTTTCTTTTATCATTTATCTTTGTTGAATCAAAATAAAAAGAAAAAAAAAACTTCATTAATAATGAGGAAAAATAGGGAAATCCATTGAAAGAGAGACGAAGCTTGAGAGTCTCCTTCCTTTTGTGTTACTATTCATTGAAGAAAAACGCCCAGACAACACAATTGATTTTTAATCCAAATGAGAACCATGTTCCATGTGCATGCTCCTTCTCGTCGTGTCTCATTTACTCATTAAATTCTGGTGTACTGAAGAACATTCCTCTGCATCACCTTGTTCCATCGGTGCTCCCAGCCCCCTTGATTGAGGTGCTTGCACGTCCCCCAACCCTTGTAATGGACACGATGGACTAGAATATTTCCCCCTCGGACCATTTTGTTCATGGTCCAAGAAGAAACGTTCGCGTAGGGCACCCATTCCCGTGTCCCAGGTGTTCCTTGCACAGCATGGTACCGATCCACGTTAGCTAAACGGTAGTATGGCGTTGTGAAGAGCCCGAATTGATTGTACTGGAAGCATGTAACCTTTCTCTGCAGCATACTCTGATGAATCCGGGAAACAGAGTTGGCCATAGGCTCGTCTAAGTTTGAAATGGCACTGCACAAGCTGCGAAGCCACTCATCTCTGAAGGATTTCTCATACATCAAGCGAGATTCGAGAACGAAGTGGGTGTGACGCTTTGGAACGTCCTGGCCAATATGCCGCATTCCTAGAGAAAGTGTTCGACTCACCATTCCTCCTACACTACAAAAAAAAACGACAACTATATGTACTCGTTCAGCGAGGGAACTTAGAGTTAGGTTCCTCTGTATAGAGTATTTCCCTGACCTGCCCCCTACGGAAAAAGAAAAAAGTTATTTTAAAGGAATGGAAAGAGAGAAGTTTAACAGTTCCTTTAGAAGTTCAAAATAATAGTATTCAGTATAGCCAGGTGATAGCCTCGCAATAGAGTTCGAACGCAATAAAACAACAAATTTTCTGTTTAAGAAAATGTTCAAGGACTAAATCTAAAATATATTGTTTTCTGAAAAAGAAACGTCGTTGTCATTTACGCTGTCCAACAGGAAAAAAAAAATTCTAGAAACTCCTTCAATAAAACTTAACGTTAGTGCTGTGTTGTGTGATCCTTAAATGAAAGGATCGTGCCTCATGTCCTTACTCGTTATTTGGCGGTTCCCGCACTCCACTTAAAAAGAAAAAAAGCTGACAAGGGAAGACACCTTACTCTCTCCCCTTTATCCTTGAGCTGCTTCGTTGCACAGTTCTAAAGCAATACGTCTGGAAATGTCCTCTGCGGTTTGCCCTCTATTTCGGCACGCATGGCACAACTGGTTCACACGCTTCGTCGCCCCAGCTATGAAGACAGCGGCGAGTTCTTTCTCCATCTTCGCCGTGGGAAGTTTCTTGCTCTGAGCCAGGGAAGCACGGGAAGCGGATGCAGAGGAGGCATACAGCAACTGCCCTGCTTCCCCTAGGCGATTCAGGAGAAGCTGCTGATAAGCGACGCTGGTCGTATTCTGAACAAAGGTTGTCTCCACCGCATTTCCAAAGTTCACAATGGCTGCATCAATGCTGGAGCTCCCTTCCACATCTTGCACTGGTAGCTTTTCCTTAAAACCAAGCCCACGCATCGTTCGTTGCTGCATAATCTGGAGCGTGGACGTAGCTTGAAACTTCAATCCAAAAGCTTCTAGCTCGCTGCTGACAGCGGCAGCATAAAGGTAGTCAGGGTGCTCCATGAGTTCCAATAATTTCGACATGGTTTGATGGCGTGAAGCAGAAATAGGAATCAAAGTGGAAAGCATCTCTGCACACTTCCGTACCGTGTGGTAAATAAGTCCGTTGGTGAAGCTCAGCTCCAGAAATAAGTCATCGACTTTCCGATCTAGGTTGGCTGTCACGGCGTACAGCGCGGACTCCATGCCGTAGATGTTACACAGGCAGGAAGCTATTAAATTGTTTCGCCAGTCTTCCCCCAGAGCATCCACTACTTCCTCACAATACCCTTTCAGCGTTCCAAGCAGTGCGGCTGCGTAAGCGTACTGTTCTGTCAGTACGGTGCTCAGCTGATTCTTGAATCCATCCCCTACGGTCCCTACCACCTCCTCCACTTCTGCGTCCTCAAGAATCAGATCATCACCAAGTAAGGACACCCCCTTGGCGTCGCGAGCTACGATAAAAACGGCACTCCGCTCTGAATTTTGGGGTCCATCCTCAGTGACGACTTGAGTGCTTGTTCGAGCCATGACCAGAAAACGAGTGGCTTTCTCAGCAAGCCGGCAAAGCTTCTTTCCAGTCAAGTAGAACTTGTTATTCTCTAATCTTGCCTTCGTAGTGTTCATGCTGACGTCTGCTCCATTTCCTTCCTGCATAGCCCAACCGAACGTTTCAGTCTCATCGGAGATTTTCGTAAAGTGATTCCCCTTTTGCTCCTTGGATCCAAAAGAAGAGATAAAGTGCACAGGAAACGAGGAGCTCTGTATGGCGGGGAGGCAATTTCCTAGCCCGTTTCGCCCGAGTTCCTCACAAACGAACCCAAAAGCCGTATTCCCGAGTCCAAGACCTCCATATTCTGGCGCAATTCGAGCACCAGAGAGACCCTCGGCCTTCTCTCCCTTTGAAATTTTCCCAGTTAAAGAGACCAAGTTCTCTCCTTCATCATCTCCAAGATGATGGACAGGGTAGGGGAATAACTCCCCTGGGGTTACCTTAAAGTGAAATAATCCCGCGGCAAAGGAGCTGCACCGAAGATACGGTCTAGTAACAGTACACCCAAGATACCGCCGCATTTCTTGTTTCTGTAGAAAAAAATACTCTGGAAAAAGAAAGAAAAGAGTGTTTAAGAAAACAGTGAAACTAGATCAGATCGGTTTCTTCGCAGATTTGTTGCCTCCACCAAATCTTCAATTCAACACTCCAACGATTATCCTTCCTTCTTTTTTATCTCTCTGCAATTAAATTCTTTAATTCGATTTCTAATTAATTTCATCTTATTTAGTTGTTATACTTTCCGTTTTTCCTCACACAAGCCATTGATCTGTGCGTGCCAAGCTAGAGAGGTTCCAATCAAACCGATTTCTTTCCTCTTTGAAAAAAAAATTAGAGCTAGAACCGTAAACTAGCTACTAACTCTCTTCTTCATTTTTGTTGAAGTCTTCTTCGCATTCTACAATTTCTGCGCGGTTAAACGCCACCGTTGTCCACTTCGGAAACACGCGTTTGTAGAGATCCATAAAGACAACGTCGTGCTGCATTATCTGATCGTTAAGCACCGCTTTAAAAAGACCGTGCGTTCCGACAGGTTTCAATATCTTTCCACGCCTTCCAAACTTCGTGTAGAGGTCCACAGGCTGAAACCATTTGACGTCTTCTTCATTAAAGAACATATACTTAACCACGATTTGTTTTTTATGAATCACCGCAACTCGTCCGCTCAAGACACACTTCTTTAGCACGAGGAAATCTGGATTCGGTGGAAGTGCGCTCCCATAGCAGCACAGCTTCAGCGGGTCCCCTTCCGCTTGTTCTTCCAAGGAGTTGACCCGAAACATAAGAATGGGAGCGGGATTGTACGTTATAGGACCAAAGAAAGTAGCCATTCGAAACTTTTCGTTTTCAGCAAAAAAACGAGAAAATTTAGATCGATCCCCGGAGCTTAAATCACTGAACAGAGGGGAAACGTAGTACTTCCTGAATCCAATATGAGCTAACATTGGTGTCTTAGATTTAATGGGTTCATCGTTATCTGTACTCTGTTGTACCTGGAAATGAAGAACGGACCATTTCTGCTCGTGTTCTAGCTGCCCAGAAGCAATAGTCAAACAGTCTCCCTGATTTTCATAAACAGTTTCTGGGACATTAACAAGAGTAATGTATATTTGCTCTCCAACAGTACTTTCGCCTTTGGAACAATTTTCTAGAGCTGCTTTACGAATCCTGGAGTACCCTTGCAGCTTATAAATATAGGCATACTGAGGTGGAAGATTTTCATTGGGATCCCATTTACCGGTGTGAAAACTTTTGAGTCCCCTATACTTAGCAAAACGTTGACGAGCAGGGAGATTTATGGGTGTATCCACCACATCGGGGTTCCACATCTCCTCTTCCGTTTCTTCCCGAAGCTGCTTCAACTCAGCTAATTGTTCTTCTTCTGTCATTCTTTCGTGCCGAATAATGTCTTCGGCCTTTAAGAAATCGACATCTGTCTGAGCAGTCCGGTACGTCAGTACTTCCTCCCGATACTGTTGTTGCTCTTCCTCCGGCTCCTCGTCTACAACGTTCTCCTCTGTATCATACCATGCAGCTTGGTCTGCCGAAACGCCTGCAGGCACACGGATTTTTCGAAAAGCCTCTTTTTTGGCATATCGTACATCATCTTCCGTGGGCATATCATCCGTCTCAAGAGTTGCATTAGGTTGGACATGAAGAAGTGGTTCTCTCTTGGATTCTTCAGAAGCATCAATTATTTGAACGTCACCCGATCCGTCAATGGAGTAAATTTTTGATACTTGAAATGTTCCATGATTAGTCAAATGAACAAGTTGTCTGGCAGATAATCTCTGACCCCTTAAAATACCACAAATCGTAAGTTCTTTTGTTTCGTAATTATAAGCGAGTTCTTCTACAGCCATGTAAGGTCGCTGCTCTCTCCAGTTCAACGTGCGCAATTTGGTTATTTGAATATGTCGAAGAATGGTTTCGTAATCACTATGATCTGTGGTAGCAAAAACTTTGGTGGTGTCATGGAGCATGGAAAGAAAGTAGCGCGTATGAAGTTTAATCACTTTTTCGCGTTGGCGCTCATCCATTGTGTGTGTATTTTGAAGAACAACGACAACAAGAGGAGCTCCTTGACTGTTTAAATTAGCTATTAACTCACGAGTGTAGTCCGTGATGCAAAGCCCCGAATCGCTATACCACGTTGTCCCCATGCTTTGATTGTCGTCCAGCATCAATTGTGTATCAGAGGCCTGTTTAATGGTTTCTTGAACAAACTGGGAAGTATCTAAAGTCAAAACAACTACATCAGCAACTTTGGCAACATCGATGCAGTCTTGATCGTTACAGTTTTTCTCGGCAATGAACGTAAATGAAGACTTTTTCGATTTTGAGTATATTGTAAACGGTCCTTCTGGAAAGGTATCTTCATTCAGAACTTTGCAAAATCCTTGCACAACCTGTTCTGTATTACCTGATTCATTGGCAGGAAGAACTCCCACAATTCGTGGTATTCCCCAAGAGCTCCCAAAACGCTTCTGTTCCAACGCAAGTTTTGACTTTTTCTCTCGCCGTGCATTGGCCGCTTGCTTCATTCTCCTTAAAGCATCTGAAGGTTCAGTCTTAAATGATTTGACAGACTTGGAGGAAACATTTCTTCCTTTTTCCTTCTCTGCAAGAACATGTTTAGACTGAAATCTTTGTTTATGCTCTTTGTTCCGTCCCATTCTTCAATTGGTAACTATGAAATGTCCATTATTAGTAAAGTGCATGTTAGAAAAGGGTAAAAAGACAAAAAAGAAGAAAGATAATAGTACAAATAAGTAAAAATAAACGCAAGCAATGGCATTAATCCATCCATAAGTACGATGCTATGTGAGAAACAGAAATTTCTACTACAGGAGTTGATTTTAAAAAATTAAAAGAAACTTCTATTTTTAGCTTTGCTCAATTGATCGTTGAATTTCCTTTGAATTAGAATTAACAATTGAACAGTAAATCTTTACACCTTATATAAAGACAAGATCACCTAGCCGCTAATTTTAACTCTAATTTGGATCAACTAAGACAACAAATTATGAAAATTCCGAAATGTTCTTTATGAATTTATTTTCTTTAAATCCTTTATCTTGGTTTTCTCTTATCTTTTTACTTATACCTTTACAATTTAAAAACGAAAAGCAAAGGTGTTACATTTAAATTTGAAATAAAATTAAAAAACAAATAATAAAAAAATACGAAGCAATAAAATAAGTGTTAATCTTATATCCGCACTCTCGACTCCTTCTATTTTCATTATTTATGTCTTTCTTTCCATGCCCAACCATCATTTCTTTCAGGCTTTCAAATAGTACCTTTTTAAATACGGTGGCCACTACAATAACAAATGAGAATGAGTAGAAAAAGGTTTTAAAAAATTTTCTGATACGCGCAGAAAAAAAAAATATTTTTAAATTAATTATTTAAAAACGCATGTGATCTTTGCAAAAAAAAAAAAAAAAAAATGTATCGAATCGAAATATCAATACGGAATATTTTTAGAACAAAAATTTTCAATTCCATGACGTTTACCCGTAAAAGCTTGTTGACATTCAAAAAAACATATTTCCTCTTTTAGTATTGCTGTGAGCCTCATCACTAATCGAGCTCTTTTTAAAAAAAAATCCTAATATCTCCAGAGAGAAAGTGAAAAATAATTCTTCACCACTTCAGGATAAAGAAAACGGGACATTTCGACTCCTTAAAATTATTGTCATACGAATTATGAAGGAAACGCTATACAAAGAAAGAGTTCATAAAATGAGCAGTTCCCTTTCGTCGGATATTTCTAAGATTTGACACCGAACTGCCTTTCCAGTATTTTTATTTAATTTTATACCCTTTTCTAAAAAAATAAAAAAGGATAATTATGTCAACAAATTGTTCCATTCGTTGACAAAAAGATTTCAAAAAAAAAAAAACACTAATGTATCTTTAGGTTAAACAAAAGAATTCTCTTCAACGGAATACTCTCACTCCAGTAAAATAATTATGAACAACCATTAATATCAAAAGTATGACCATAAATAAATTTAAAAAATAACAATTACTAGCTGGGTAAAGCGCAGAACATGGTGATAAATAATTTTAAAAAAGAAACTAAAAAAACACAATTAATAAATATATATAAATAACAGTTGAAAACAAAGAAGGAAAAGAAAAAGAAAGAAACGAAAGGAGAAAATAAAGTGATTAAATCCACTTCGTACAAATAGATTAATCATCATGTATAACACATCTACAATTAGTTCTACTCCATTTCAGTGTTCTCGTTTGACGATAAACTCATATTTTTTAAAAAGCTTAAAAATAAAAAATATTAAAAGAACCAAATTCAACTGTTCTTGAGTTGTTTAAAAGCACTTCTGTCAATTAGGTGAAGAAAAGAAAATAAGCTAAAATATATAAGTGCTCATTGATCAAACTTTAAATTTAAACAGAAACAAAATAAATTTTATCCTTCCCAGTCCTAAAACGTACCTTGCGCTCTGTAAAAACGCACCCCTCAAATAATCCATAAAACCAAAACCACAAATTTATCTCAATTCCTTTCCCTCCTATGTGTTTTTATCCCTCCCCATACTTTGAGGTATATTAGAAATATATCTACATATATAAATAATTCCAATATATTCTCTTTTTTTTTTTCCAAATACTTGAGTATGTCCCGTTTCGTTGTTCAAATTTTAGCTGCGAGTTCCAAAAAAATTCCCTAGCTGCAACACCGTGGCAAGGGAAAGTCACGCCGAACCCCACCGCCATCTTAAACCGTTTCCACCGCGCCGAGGGCCTTTTTCGCGCCACCGCCCGAGGCGGGAGACCCGGCACCTATGAAAAAGAAAAAAATACGCCAAAAGCAAACATATGCCCCCGGCGCGTCCGTAACTTTCGAATTGACCCAGGACAGAACCCCGACCGACTCTATTTCACCCATGAAAAATAAAAAATTGTGAACCTAAACGATAACCGTTTGAAAAATGAAACCAACTTCTACAAACCTATAAAATATCCATGCACTCAAAATTCGGAACAGTGTCTAATCCGTTTGAAAGTCGAAATAGCAAAAAACTTCGACCCCCATCGGCACAAGTAACTCTGCAAAAGAAAAACAAAAATTGTATTCTGTCTACCGAATAAAAATCGAAATGAAAAACGGAGAGAAGCACAGTGTACACAGATATAAAAAAACTTTATCATTTTTACACCCCTAACACGAATAAAGAAAAACAATCCGAGAGGTAAAAATAAAAGAGATGGATATAATCATTTATTATTCTTTTTTGGGGGTACGAAGGATGACAAAAAAGGAAAAAAGAAAATAATTATTTCCGTTGAATAGCTGTCGAAAATATCTCCCAGTTTATGGGAATACGTATTGGAATATTCTGTGCTCATTCCATAAAAAAAGAAGATCTCCAAAATACAACCGCCCGGCCTACTTTTGCAGAAACAATATGCACAAAAAACAATAAGAAAAGGCTCCCCCTCAAAATCACTTAAGAAAACATAAATTAATACAAAGCTAAATATATAATACTATCACACTATTTTATGAACCCAGCACAATAAACAATAAAAGAATTATGATATTTCCATATTGGGACACATCATTTCTTTTTTCTCATTTCTTTTATTTCATGAATTCATAATTTTCAAAACAAGAAAAAACCGTTTTTAGATTCATTACGAAGCGAGCGCGTGTACAGAGACGCAGGGAAACACAACAATCTTGTGAATTAACATTGATGGAATATTTTCCTTATCAAACGAATCTTCAAATATGATTTCATTTAATAAAACCGCACCCCATTTAGCCGCTTGGGACTTCTCCTTGCCTTTTGCGTGTTCTGGAAAGTTTTTTGTTTACTGTGTTCCTCTTCCTTTTTTTCCTTTTTTTCTATTTATCCCTACCCATAACTTTTTACAAAAGAACCCTAGCCATGGGTTTTAAATCCGAATTTAATTCTATTTACCCAAAAAGAATTTGGAACCCCGCTGTTGTTTTGATGGCCTACAGGAAAAGAAAAGAGTGTGAAGAGGAAAGATAAGATTCAAGAAGAAGATACTAATGAAAAATGAAATAAAAATAAATGGCGATTAGCCTATTCATGTGATCATCATCTCTCACACCTTTTTGGCCTTATTTTAATTTTATTTTCTACGATACGAAATGTTCAGTAACCATTCAAAAGAAAACAGAAATCTGCAAACTACAAATTCCCTGGCTTACTTTCAAAAATGATATACACACAAAATAAGAAGAGTTTACGGAAGGAACCGATACCTAAATTATTCCGTAAGAGAAATGGATTTGATGGCCGTGATATTATTTATGATTTTATCACGACTTTTTTATGAGCCCATTATAATTAACAGAAATAGAATTCATAAAATTTCTATATTGAGACTTCATTTCATTTCTCGTATTCTATTTCGGTTATTTGTTGTATTCATAATTTTCAAATAGGAGGAAACCATTTTTAGATTCGTTATGAAGCCAGTGCGGTTTCAGAGAGAAAGAAAACAATTTTGTAAATTAACATTGATGGAATACTTCCTTTGTATATGCATAAAATATGACTTAATTTAATAATACCGCACTCCATTTTGCCGCTTGGGATTTTTTCTTTACCTTTTGTGTGTTATGGAAAGTTTTTTGTCCCTTATTTACTTTGTTCCTTTTCCTCTTTTCCTTTTTCTATTTATCCTTATGTACAGATTTATACCCAAGAACTTCAGCCAAGGTTTTTAATCCAAATTCAATTATATTTTCCCCAAATGAATTTGGAATGTATATTTTAAATTTCCGTGGAGCGATTGCTAGCCACGTTCACGTCGTGCTCTCTGTTAGTAGTCCTTTCGGATGAACTAAGAGCTATTGAATTTTGATTTGTCCCCTTCGGGGGAATTGGAATGTGTTACTAAACCGCCGATGCCCTCTCACCGCATTTGTTTTATGTGCGCTGCGGGTTCGGATTCCTTAAAGCCTAAGGCCCCTTTTAGTTTGGCCGAGTTTGGCCGAGAAAGCCGAAAAGTGTTTAGTAGAGGGCGGGGAACTGGTCCTCGAGTTCAACAAAATTCAAGACAACACAAAAATGATGATTTTTATTTTTATTATCATCCCTAAAAGGGTGGGGCCTTTGGCCCAATGAACCATTAACCCTTCAATTTCAGATTTTCCAGAAGAACAAGCGGTGCCACATTGGTTTCAGTGCTGGCACGTTGTAACGATAACAGCCCTTGTTTTGGACCCGGGCCATCACAATCAGTTCACTAAGCCACTATGCGGGCTAACTACCGAGAGTCTGTTTTAAAATTATTTTGTGTGTATATTATTTGCGAAAATAAGCCAGAGAGTTTGTAGTATTACAATTCTTTGTCTCATAAATTGCGAGATCTGTTCGATCATCCTTCGTACCCCCAAAAAATAATATACCATCTCTTTTATTTTTACTTTCCTGTCGATTTTTCTACACGGATTGTTTTTCTCTATTCGTGCTGGTGTAAACACGATAATATAATATATGTTTTTTGTTCATCCGTGTATACTTTGCTTCTTTCCTTTTTTCATTTTTATTTTTACTCGGTAGCAAAATACAACTTTTGTTTTTCTTTGGGAGATTTTCTTTCATTTCCTTTTACCAAAGGGATCTGAATTGTGTCGCAGCCTTTTGCCGTTTCGATTTTCGAACGGATGCGACACTGTTGTTTCCAAAATCCCTCCCATCCGGAGAATGGAACTGTAAGGAGATAAAAGAAGATATGAAGCTGAAGAATAATGTAATCCAGATACATTCTATCCAAACCCGGAACCCTCGCTGTTGTTTGGACTGCCTATAAGAAAAGAAAAGAGTGTGAAGATGAGGAAAATAAGATACTAATGGGGATAAAATATATCCCAATGGGTTAATATGATACCAATAATGTTATACATTTCCCAATGAGAAAACTAAAAAATCGTTCTCCAAGATGAGTTTGGAAGGGGATTAGCGTATTGATGTGAATTAAAGAAAGAATCAAGGAGGAGGAAGAGAAGACAAGGAAAATCAACAATGAATTACCATCGAACGATATGGAAATGTACGATTAAAATGTATCTCTAGAGGCTGAAATCACTTTCAACAGTTATAACCTTTTTTTCTGGGGTAAAGCTGATTCCAGGATTTTTCTCAACAACAGTAGAGATATTCCTGAGGGAAACTAAATTGTTTCTCCATAAATAAAATGAGTAACTGTGTAACCTCTAGATGTAAAGGGGGTAAATAAATTAATAGTGATAAGGTTAAAGGTGGGTATCTTTTATGTAAAGTATTGGTAAAGCTATTTTGTACTTTTTCCGATGAAGGAAACTGTCTCTAAGCACTACATAATATGTCTATATATACATTCTGATTGGTAAGATTATTATTTTTCTTTTTAGGTGATTATAAATACCTTCTGAGAAGTACGCTGCAAGTTTTATAAAGATAAACATGGGAAAAGCATATAAATAAACATGGCTAGAGTTCTTGGGAATAGATCTGTACAGAGGGATAAATGGCAAAAAAGGAAGAGGAACACAGTAAACAAAAAACTTTCCGGAATACACAAAAGGCAAGGAGAAGTCCCAAGCGGCTAAATGGGGTGCGGTTTTATTAAATGAAATCATATTTGAAGATGCGTTTGATAAGGAAAATATTCCATCAATGTTAATTCACAAGATTGTTGTGTTTCCCTGCGTCTCTGAACACGCGCTCGCTTCGTAATGAATCTAAAAATGGTTTCTTTAATTGTACTGGGTTCATAAAATAGTTGTGATAAAGTCGTAAATAATATGACGACAAAACAAAAAAAAAACAATGAATGCTCCGGTTTCCCCTGTTTAATTGAACAAATGTTGTTGTCCAAACTTTTTTGGATTTTGAAGGGGTGCGGGGTTTGGGAGAAGGATTTTCCACCAGTGTGGGGGGGATAGCGGCGAGCTGCGGCACGCCTTTCCGCCGAAGCCACTTTCTTTCCTAATTTTCTTAATGGGGTGCAAGGGCATTGGTTTTGTTGAAAAATACTTCCCCCCGCTGCACTTGTAAGTTCCTTTTTCTGAACTCGAATGGATTTGTGGATATTAACTTAAAAATGGGTGTATATCCGTTTTTTGGTTGCGATTGCGGGGGGTTTGGGGTTCCGCGGCTTTTTATTTTATTAGGAAGGTGCTTGGTTCTTCCTTTTCGTGTTTTTAGAAACGGTATAAACAAATATTTTTAAATATAATTTCCTGATGGGATCCTAAATATATTTCAAGAAAAAAAAAGTATTATTTGCTTTCTAACAGCATAAGCCTAGTTAAAGATTATTGTGGCTAACAAAATTAAAATTGTTGTTGTTGTATTATTATAAAATAGGAATAATGCATGTTTTACGATAGAATTTAACTCTGCTTGATGTTGTATATCAGAAGGATAAGAGAGTATATCTTTTTTGTTGAAAGATTATTTTGTACGATCATTAAAATGTTATTATCCATCTCTTAAATATTAGTTTCCCTGTTTTATTTTAAAATTTATTATCCGGGAGAATGCTGTAAAAGGTATTTTTAAGTTTGTTTATTGAAAGTTTACTGTACTATTAGATTGATGATCCAAATTATTCGGAAGCTATTTTAAAGAGGTATTGTGTTGTTTTTAATTTATTTAATTTCAGTAATAAAATAAATTTGATGGAATTACGTTAAAACTTTCTCTAAAAAAATATAGAAGCGTAGCAAACTAACTTTCTTTATCATCACAATATACGTACACAAAAAATAAAATAAAATAATATACAATTATTAATATTATTTTCATTAGAGATTTATATAATTATTTACTTGAATATAAAATTTGAAATATTAATAAAAAGAGCAAGTATTCCTCGTGAGAAAAATAAGAATTAAAAATACAAAAAAAAGAGAGAATTGCTCACTATCGAAAGTAATAGTACTAAATAATAATAATTATTTTTTTGACTACTTATTTTCTTAAAGTTAAAATGAATTTCTGATGTGCTGGAATTGTTCATTATCTTCTTTTTTTATTATACGGCATTTTTCAATACTATGATATTATTGTTATTATCTCTTCTACAAAAATGGTCTATACATACTATTATTTGAATCATTTAATAGTTTTATCAAGTACAGATAAAGCTAGTAGTTTCGAAGATATGACAATAACAGACTATTTTTGGAATATTTATTATCGTTGAGGGTAATAGACTCAGGCACTAAATGCCCAGTTTTTGCGGATTTCTAAAAACGAAGGTGTATTTTTTTTTTGGTTAGATTAGAATTGTTGAAACGGTTGCTTTTTTAAGTGCGTATTAGCTGAATACTATTTGGATTATTTTCTTTATTTTTTAATTATTTATTTTCAGTCTTCTTAACTCGATATTTACTTTATTTAGTAGATGCACGAATACCTGATGGGTTTCGGATTATTTGTTTCATTAGTTATTCTGTACAGATACATCATTCCGTACCTTTTTCCATCTGTGGTCCACGGTGTTTCGACGATCAGAACTGGCGATAGTGGTGAATTATTCGCCTTTCAAGGAGGGAAAGTGCCTTTATTAAATTTCGAGAAAAGGTCACATACTAAAGCAATGAGAAGGAGAAAGAATGCTCCTTACGCTGAAGCTGGTGTTTAAAAAAGAGTAAGAATTCAAAAATGGCTGTGTTCGCAAAAAAATTTCACGGAAGGTAAGCAGTTACTTTGGTTCTAAATGATTAGGGGTTTACTACGGAATTAATGAATACAAACCTATGCTTACATCCATCTAATGGATATAATCCTAATTCGTTTATTAAAATAACTCAGGATTGATAAATAATGTTTTGTGCCACTACCATTACTTATATATATATAGTCTTTTTTTTTCTTTTAATATTTCTTTTAAAGAATATACGCAGAATTTTTATTTTTTTTAGAAGTTTCTCTCAATGACTGATGAACTAAACAAGAAGAGATTCTCTGAATTTGTTCTTGATATTTCGACAATTCAAAGAAATCATGTTACTGATAAAATTGCTAAGCTCGCTCAACAGCAGTCCAAGTCCACACAATATTTTTTTGGTTGTGTTGGATTTTCTACTGCAGGTACCATGCTAACCTTTAAGTTTTGGGGACCAAGACATATTTTCAAGAATAGTATGTACTATGCTAGACCATTACCTCCAGCAATTAGTATGGGAGTTGTAATGTATGGCATTTTATTCACGTGCAGAGGAATGCTCATGCGCAATCGCATCTGTATTATGATTGAGGATTACGAGTACGAACTCAAACGTATAAAAGCGCATCATTGCCAAGAAGGATTAACCCAGCTAGCTTGGCTTGAATTTGTCTTAGATCAAGTGAAACAAGGGAGTGAACGGCGATTTGATTTACTGAAGCTTCGAAACCCTCCTTCTATGAGTAACTAATTGCAGAAAAAAATGTAATAAGGCACAAAATATATGTTTTTTTTTCTTTTTTTTTTGGTATGTTAGGGCATATATCAAATACCCGGTTTGTTCGTTTCTTTTTTCCATTTCTTTTTGTTTGTTGTGTTCCACTATTTGACAGTGTAAAAAAAAAAAGGCCAAATGGAAGTCTTGAAATGCCAAGATAGAGCTGCTAGTCGATTTGAAAAAATTGTGCGCTTTTACTGGGATGGTGTCCCCATTCCGCCTTTCGTCAGTGATGATGATGTTTTACATCGGACGTTTACGCTGAAGCAGTTAAATTACTCACCGGATTATTATGGCGAAGTACGAGAACTACCTTTGGTTCAAGAAGAATTAATAACGCATGGGTTTTTACCTCTTTGCAAGTGGGAACAAACCTCATCCAGTATTAGTTGCAGAATTGGGGCTCATCACTCTCCATATATCGGCCTTTTCAAGTTTCCTGCTGCACTAGACCAGTTAAAAGTTCGAAGAAAATTGAAGGCTGAAGCAGAAGCTGAAGATACTATTATTAGAATTCCCTCTGATCCTTGTGATCTTCCAGAGGATTGGGATGATGAAATAAGATGGAATTATCGTAAGTTTATTCGGACAACTAAGCTATTAGAAATGTACGTCCCTATAATAAAAGAATATTGCCCTATCACACTTAGCAGCTTACGCAGAATTGTGGTACTTGCAACAGTCGGAATTTCTCCACACAAAAAGGAGTTCGTAGTTCGTGAAACGTTAAACGTGAAAGATGAATACACTAGGTGGATGTGCTCATATGTGTTTTACTATATGTGTGCGGATCCATTGTTCAGTAGAATATTAGCACCTCTTCAGCTGATCACTCGTCCAGAACCAGTTCAATACGCTGTCATTAGTCTTAGCAAAGAAGAGCGTGCTGCGACACAACAAAATTTTGCGAAGGCACGTAAAGCATTATCTGAATCTCTGGTTTGGAAGAACGATACACACTCTTTCTTCGCTTCTCTGAGAACATTATGGAACTCTCGCCTAAAAAGACTAGTTTTCTTCGATCTATCGACAAAAGAATGGTATACAGATGCTGAGTCGTTCGGTAGGCAGCTCAGGACTTCCTTGAGGTCTGCTTTCACGAGAATACGAATTGAGTTCTACTCTTATGTAGAGGATTTCTTCTTCACGTACGTTGAGAATGCCAATCATATTTTACGCTTAACTGAAGCGGATTTACCCAATAGTCCATTTCAAAGGATATTTAATGCCACGAGAATGTTTTTAGTAGAGCAAGTTAGACGGGGGCTTTTCGAAGGTTTGGGCAAGGTCGTCGAATTCTTCACTTGCTTTGGTAATTACAAGCATACATGTAGGATTACAAAGAGGATTGCTAAAAAGTATCCTGTCATTGGGTTCCATTTAGTGGTAGGTGATACGTCCACCCCTCGAGCTCCAGAGTTTTCAAATCTTGTCGCCATGCTTCGCTCTTTATTCGATGAGTTTCTCCAGAAGTTGAAAGAGCTTCCTCGGATTGAATATGTTCTGATGCCTACACTGAATTTTAAAAGGGAGCCCATACAATTTGTGACGGAGGCCGAAGTGGCGTGTTACCGCTCTTCTCTCATGGAGGTATGCGAAGAAGCCGAGATTCGGATTGATACGGTGTCCTCGCTGTATACCAACTACTCTACGTTACCATGCAAGGATGCTTCAATAGCTGAACGGGGTGATTCGAAAGAAATAAAGGAGCACCTCGCTCATTTGAGAGAGAAATTTCACAACGTGGCATGCACGACGACTGACACTGTTTTTTGTGGGAGATTTGCTATACGATGCAATGGAATTAAACGACATTACGTAGATAAATGGGAGAGTTTTCTATTGAAATTTTACGAAGAACTTCATAAAGCGGCAATGAATGTCATTGACAAGGCGGAAGAACGGTGCAATAGGGCTCAACAGGTACTTCACCAAACTCCAACTACTGTAGCAGATTTAGAGATTTACCTGGCGGAATGTGCGGCAGCTCAAACCTTGTCAGAAACCCTCAAGGTGAAAGAATGTCAAGATATTATACAGCGCATATGCTGCATGGAGGAAGGAGAAGTTCCAATTGAGAATAATCTCTACCTTGCAGCCGAAAGACTGATGAAGTGGCCGGAAATTCTCCAGCAAGACCTCGCTGCTGCAGAGCTCATTAAAGACAAGTGCCGCCCAGTATTGAAAAATCAAGTGGAGTCCCTACGACGTGAGACACGGGATCATATCACTGCCCTATCTACAGGTGTCATTGAGTTATATAATCAACTGAATCTTGAGATGTGTGATGTTGCCGCTGCGACTTGCGTTGCCCTCCGAGATTTAGTGGATTACATCTTGGAAACAATCAACAAAATTCTACACCAAGAGCAGGCATTAGGACTTCCGCCAGGGGATACCTTCGAAGATCTGTATCCACTGCTGAATCATTTCGATATCATCGAACAATTTTGGATAACAGTGGATAAATCGAGTACCTTAAGGGAGTACTATGCTTCTCCTGTTACATCCTTGAACATGAAGATCATCGAGTCAGTTCGTGAGTGGCGGCGACTTATTCATTGCTCTACCCGTAACTTGCGAGCTTTCCCACCTTTGGTGCGGTTAGGCCAGCAACAAGAGGCGGCACTTGCAAGTTTTGAGGGATTAGAAGAGTTTGTTTCTCTCGTCACAGCCCCAGGTCTTCGCAAGAATCACTGGAAAGAAATCGCGAGGCTGGTTGCCTCAAAACTTCAGGATGACGTGATTTTTGTCACGGATATGAGCATCTCCCTCCAACGCTTGTTGGACGCGGGCATTTTATCCCATATGGCAGACCTGACAAGGATTGTTTTTCAAGCCCGAAGTGATTTCGAAGTAGAGTCGGTCCTGGAACAAATGAAAAGTTCTGCGAAGAAGATTCACTTTCAAGTGGAAACGGTCAACACTAGTGAGATCTCCACAAGGAATCGCGTGACAGAGGAGTGCCACACAGCCGTTCTCGCTCAGGTGGAAAGCTATATTCTAACGTGCCGAAATTTGAGATGGAAAACCGGACTAAGCACGCCTATCATGCGTGCCTTGAACGAGTGGGAAGCTGCGACTGAGAAAACAAAGGATACGCTGCTGGAGTGGAGGAAAATTGAGGCTCAATGGGCTCCTCTGCACAATTATCTCCTCACTGTTCAAAAAGCACAAAAGAAGGAGCGAAAAGTCAATCTCGTCCCTATTTATGAAAGGTTGCTTCGTGCGCATGACGCGTTTCATCAACTTCATCTTAAGATTGGGAAGCCCCAGTTTTCGCTCTACATGGCTATTGTTCAAGAAACTGTGATGGAACACCTCACGGCTGCTAAGACTGCACTTGGAGAGCTAACCCCTTTGTTAGGTGAGGTCTTTGAAAAGAAACGAGAGGCTTTCCCACGCTTTAACTTTGTGTCGGACAAGCAGCTCATCACGTTTCTCTCAGCGTATAACATTGCAGAGCTAAAGCGCCTCCTTCCTCACATGTACGCTCGGCTCACAGATGTGGAGGTCAAGCACAATTGTATTGTTTCGTTTACCACTGCAGATGGCTCTACGATCAAGGCGAATCCTGTAGTTCCTCTTAAAGATAGCTTAAATTGTGAGTGGATCTGCGAGTTTGATCAGACACTCTCCAGATCTGTCTTCTCAGCGACGAAGGAATGTTATCTAGATTTTGGAAAAGGTGCGCTAGAAGGATGGATAGACGAACATTGTCCACAAATGCTTGTTATGGCGTTTAAAGCTGTGCACACGAAACGCATGCGACAGTTACTGAGCTTCAGTGGACTACCTGGCCTTCAGGGTTACCGGACGCATCTGAAGAATGTGAAGGAGGAGTTATGTCGTTTGTGCGAAAAGGAGAAGAGTGGCAAGAAACGTGACAAGATGGGGCAAGTATTGTCTTCCTTGTTCAACGCGGAGCTCGATGTGAGTACGGCTTTAGGAAAGAAGATATCCAACACCACCGAGCTAGATGGAACTACAATGATTCAAACGTTTATTGAAGGTAAAGAATCTAAGACGAAGATCCTTGGCGTCGACTTCACCAATGGAACTGAGTTCTACGGGGCTCTGGAGAGTTCTGTGGTGATGACACCAGAGATCGTGGAGCGGCTGATTATCCTTATCGTGCTAACACTCATGGGAAAGGCAACACCGATGGTCTGCGGACCGAAGCGTCGTTTTCTTCCGTTTATCATCGTTTCAAGCATTGGGCGATTTTTTATCCCGATTCAGTGTTTTTTCATGATGAAGAAGGAGACGATCAGCGCCTTTCTTCGCGGTGCCATTCAAATCGGAGCGGTGCTGTGTTTCCACGATACGGAGAAGTTAGAAATGGAGGTGAGAGCCCATCTGCATGACATGGTGAAGCACGTCACCACTGCTCTGAACAGCATGGGGCGAAAGGAAAGGATTTCCTTGACACTCCCCTTGGGCCCGGGTGGAACTGTGACTTCCATCCCAGTGAGTCGAGAGTTTCATGTGATGTTCACTTGCAAAGAATTTGACAAACTTCCACGGAATATCTCCATTGAAAGCCGTCCCATTCAAATGCCCCATGTCGATCCCTCTGCCATTATTCGCGGCTACCTCTACACTTTTGGCTACCCGGACGAGACGGCTTCCAGCCTTCAGTTTGGCCGTATGTATCAGCTTTTTCATCGAATCCGCCCGACCCATTTCACGATGCGGGCTTTGATGATGATTGTTCGAATGGCCGCAGAAAGGGATCGAAACGTGGAGATGATTGAGCGTTTGTGTGACTCCTTCGTGAAGTTCTATTACTCTGTACTGAAGGTGGATAACACCATGCAGAAGTTGTTTTTCCACTGCGTTAGGTACGTTTTGTGCCTTAACAATGCGACTTGCCAAAGCTTTGTGGAAAAGCTGTGTGAGGTAGAACGACCGAACACCTATCAAGTTTTCTCCCGTTTCACAGATTTGATTACCAGCAGCCGTCGTGTGATCATTTCTGGAGCGGCGTTCAGTGGTAAAACGAAGGTGTGGAAGAGGTGGGTAGGGTCTGCTTCCTACTTCATCTTCTCTCCTGCGCTAACATCTGTGGTGGATCTTTTTGGCTCCCCGAACCAGCCTGGGGTTTTTGCGACGATGGATGTGAAGACGAACTTGAGTGTTGGCTCTAACGTGATTGTAGAGGGTGGAGCGTACCTACGTCACGCTTTCTGGACAGGCATAGAAGATTTTTCGCGTATTCTAGTTGGTGAACAAGCCTGCATTGTAGGGAATTCTTCTCTTATTATTACCACACGACGACTTCATCAGATGGACCCCGGTGTACTGAGTATGTTTTCTCATTTCCACATGGAGATTACATATACGTGGCAGCGTTTCTTACGTAATTGCTTGTCCGGCGCACCACATGCAGAACTGGCAATTGACGTGATGGAAATCGTTCTAGATTCGATCTTTCAGTCGATTCGTGAGGAGACCCACAGCTACATCTCTGCGTCGTACCACGAGGATGAACACCTGCTGGCTGTCACTTTGAAATGTGCGAATTTGTACAGGAAGTGGTATGAACACTCCAAATTCAACTTCAAACTCTGCAGCGGTGATGAAGAGTTCACCATTGATGAAAGAGCTTTTGTCGCCCAGTGTGGCATCTTAGCCGCCTGCTGGGGAACCGGTCTTGCGCTTCCCACTCAAGACCGCATCGCGATTGATAATGCGTTGCTGAACTGTGATGGTCGTTTAGGAGACCTCATGGAGTCTTATGACGTGACGGAGCGACTGCTTCCCCCTCTTAAAGGTACTTCCCTGAATATCTTTGACATGGTCAGCACCCCGTGCGGATGGAAGAACCACCGAGATGCGACGAATGTAGGCTTCACCTATCCGTGGTCGACGCACTCGAACTTGAATCCTCAGCAACCCGCGTGGTTTCAAGTGTTTCAAACATCGTCTCGTCTGAACATAATCAAAGCCGCGGAGTGCTTGATCGAATGCGGGGAGAATGTGGTCTTTTGCGGATCGAGTAGCAGCGGAAAGTCCACGCTACTGCGCAGCACTCGCTTCTGTGATCGCTGGCTGCCTCGCGTGATTCCTTGCAGTCAGGGGATTAACCCCACTTCCATCCAAGAGAGTATCTGTGCTCGTCTGACTCGCCGGAGCAACAACTGCTATGGACCTCAAATAGGGCGCAAACTAGTCGTTTGCATTGATGACATCCACTTAACACCCTTGCTGGAGCAGGGACTCCCCATGGCGGCGCAGATTATTGCGTTTTGTACCAAGTTCAATGCCATCACGACACCCAAAGATGGGTTTCTCCCCGTTCAGGATGTCGTGTTCTGTGCGAGCATGGACAACCAAAAGCTGCACTGTACCGTTTCCCGTGGTTGTGTGGAGATCTTTCTTCCGCATTTGGACGGCGATGAGCTAGCGGCGGGGTTGTGGGAGCTGTTTGAGGCCTGTTGTGCCAAGAAGCGTGTCGAACTGTTTCCTCGACAAGCCGCTGCTTTCATTACTATTGCACACTCCTATTACGTTCGTGTGGCGACACACTTAGAGCTGCCAGAGAAATCGGCATACATTTCGGGCTACGATGGGCTCCTCCGGCAGGCCTTGGAGTTGTTTCCGGAACGCTTTCGGGACGCCTTACGCGCTTCTGATATTATCAGAACGAACCTCCTGACATCAATTCCCGACATTCAAGTTGTCAACAACTCCTTTAAATACGTGGATGAATTTTACACAGCCAAACTGCTGGCCGAGGCCCCTGAAGGCGTATCCAAGTTTCGAGAAAATTTAGTTCACGTGGCGGAGGTCACGCTGGGCATCTGTGCGCAGGATGTGGTGTTCCAAGATTTGGTGAACCGAGAGGAGCTTTTGTTTGACAGCGCGTCTCAGCCCATCTTCGACACAGTGTGCAGCTGGATCTCACTAATGGAGAATTCCGTACATCTGATGAAGATCAACCTGCTCGAAAGCGTCATGAAAAAGGGACAAGACAGCACATATATAGCGCCAGAGAATTCCAGCCCCTCTATTTTTATTTCGTACCCTTCACTTATGTCTTCTGGCTCCAAGGTAGTGCTTACTCCTCAGCAGCCCAGAAAAAGCTCAGCAAGAATTCGGTCTGCACGACATGGTGGCCCCGTTGCCCCTGGGGTCGTGGGAATGAGCCACACCTACCCCACGACTTGGTTAGTGACGCACGCCAACTTCTTAGCAAAGGCATTAAAGAACGAGGATATGCATTTTGTCTTCACCTCCTCTGAAACGTTTGGGTGCAAGCGGCTCCTGCGATTGGTCTGCTGTGCGGTCTGTATGCCCCTCGCGCTGTTCCGTGACAAGCAGGAAGGCTACAACTTCGATGTCTTCAAGAATGAGCTCAAGGGATCCATTTCGTATGCCCTGCTGAATGACACTGGTGTGGTGCTGTACATTCCGTACTCTATCCTGCAGATGGACCGCGTGGCGTGGCTGATTGACACTATTATTCAAACTGGTGAGATATCCGAACTCTACACCGGAGAAGAAATGACCGCATTGGCGAAAGGGTATCACCTGACACAGCGTTCCCTCCGGCAATTGACCATGATGGAGGCGCTGGAGCTGCGGCGACGCGTCCAGCATTGCTTGCACTTTGTGCTGCATGTGGACAGCCCCTCGACTTTGAAGTTTTATGGCGCGGGGTACCCCTCGATGAATCAGCTGTTTGCCATCACCTTACACACCCCCTCCTCTGATGCCGCGCTCCGACTGGAACTCGCTCAGGGTATTCTGAAAGAGAAGGAGAGCCATGAGAAGGATGTCGATATGGACGACTTTGAAAGGAAGTTTGGCTCCAATGACGAGGTCGCTCGATTGATTTGCCTTATTTACGACGAGGTCTCCACGGTGCTTCCGACGAAGGGGGAGCAGCTGATTGAATTCACGCAGCTGGTGCGAAAGTTCCGCCACACCATGATTCAGCGTATTCAACACAATGCCCACATGGCCAACGTGGTCTCCAACCATGGCAATGGGGAGAATGATGAAAGTGACATTTCACAGCAACTGAGGAACAATGCGGAAAAGTTGGTGGAGACACAGAATACGATTCTAGAGCTCAGCCAACGGTACAAGATGGAAGAAATAGAGCGCAGCCAATGCTTGGAAACAGCGGAGGCTGCAAAGGCTCGACTCTCGGAAGAACAAGATGCGATTACCGATCACGAGCAGCTCTATGAGGAGGTAGAATCTCGGCTTAAGCGTGCGCTCCATGCCACTGCTCATGCGCTGAAAAAGGCGAAGACGCAGAATATTCGCAATCTGAGCCAGTCCCGTGCTCCAGACAAGGGCTCTCAACTGGTGCGTGCAGTGTTCCGTATACTAGGAGAGGAGGTGAAGTACAACAGCCGCACCGAGCTGTGGAATCAAGGCATGAAGGTGATGTGCAAGAACACCTTTCCCGAAACGTTTTCTGCCATTCGCCCGGATGATATTTCAGACCCGCAGGGCCTTCTCTCGATGCAGCAAGAGCTCAGCGAGGTACGGTTCGTGGGAAGTTTAGCCTACGGTCAGACCATCGCAGACTTCATCCTGTCCTTGATGGCCCTCCTCAAACACCGGTCAGAGGGAATGGACACGAAGCTCAAGTCCAAGAAGGAGGCGAGCCAGTCGAACCTCCACCTCCTCCTCTCCAAGGCAGAGATGGCGCGCTTCATTGCTGAGCAAACAGCGGAATCGATTCGATCACTGGAAAAATTTTGCGATGAAATTCGTGAGTCCCAGACGATGCTGGAGGAGCGGGAGATGATGCTCTCGCGTTTCGTGACGCTGGTCGATAAGTTCGCTGAATTCGTCGTGGCTATCGACTCCCGGGCGATCGAGTGTGTCGAAGGGGATATCATTCTTGTCGCTGCGATCTTCTCGCTGTTGATTATGCATCGGGACATGGAAACTATCTACCAGCACCTGCAGCGCGTGTTGCTCGAGCGTGGCATTCGCACCACCCTGCGGTGGGAAAACGCAGTGAAGCACTTGCTCTTCCCTGGACAAAGTCGTCAGGTGGACAGCTTTGTGCCGAATGGCTTACCTCGCCGCCATCGTATGGTGCTGTACATGCTTATGGCGCGGGCCCATCTGAGGTGGCCCCTCATTGGTGGTGTGTGTGATATCTTTGAAGAATCGCTTCGTGAGTATTTGAGCTTTGAGTGCACCGGCTGTGTCGTGGTCTCCGCGTTCGATCCTAACGCTCGGAGTGAGTTCCTTTCTGCCCTCAAGGACGGGTGTGGACTTATTGTTCGCGATGTTGTGGATGCTTCTACTGTGAATCTGATCCGCCCCCTTGGGATCGTGCTGCAGCGGATTAACGAGATGCGGATGCAGAACTCGACAGAGAAGAAGTTCACCGTGATTGTCTACGGTAAGGAAATGGAAGTGGATGTCCGCTTTTTTCTGGTCTGTGTGTCCACCCCTCTCGTGCCGTGCGATAAATCCAGCCCGTTAAGCCAATGGTTCCACATTGTGAACTTGCACGCGCAGTTGTTGAGGCCGTACCGGTATGAGCGCCTCTTACACCGCGCTCCCACAATCAAGAATCTCCCAGAGGATATCATGAACAAACGGCAACTTCTCTACGATGAGATTTTCTACTTTATCAGAGCGTACGATACCGCTACCTATTTGATTTCTGCAGACTTTGCTAAGGAGGATAGTGGGAAGTTGAAACAGCTCCAAGATGTTATTGAGGAGCTCACGCTTCATTATGGACTCATTACTCAGTATGTGAATCAATTGCAAGCCATGACCAAACAACAGCGTGATGCCTGGATTCCAGTGGAAGGTGCCGTCAAGCGAGTGAGTCTCATTCTTCGGTTCATTGAGTTCAACAAAATGGAGCGCCCTTGGAATGATATGGTGCTGGATGATTATGTTCGGAATATGTGCCTTCTACCGCCACATTTAGTAGCACGGATTGCCCCTCAGATATACTCTGAAATATCTATGCCAGAGAAGCACTTTTACGCCATCATGAACTTTTTGGAGTCCGTGCTTCGGGGATTTAACAATGGGTGGCCGCACACGTTCCGCAGTATTTTCGCGCTCTTGTTGGTGGGCGGTGTGACTGCGAACAGCGAGGAGATCATTATGCAGCGGGGCTATCTGTACCCCTCGAAGCTGGAAATGCTGAACTCGGAGCAGATTGATGTTCTCAAGGCGATTTTGAGTGATAACACCTTGAAGATGTACAGCGCGGAGAAGGACGAGGAGGACAGCCATAAGAAAATCGAAGACACGATCCGTGAAATTTACCTCATGAGTGAGGACCCCCTCCTCGCTGCGGTGGCGGCGGATAAGATTTCTGCGGAGGAAAATCTCGTAGAGGTCTTCTTTGTCTCGCTGCTCGACTTTCATCTGGAGCGTGCTGGAAGATGTGCGGAGCAGATGGTCAACGGCTTCTTCGCCGCGGTGCGAGAGAGCCGATCCGTGGCTAGCGAGAGTGGTCGAGGCCGGGACGAGGATACCCAATCCAATCCTGACAGCCACATCTCCTTGCCGGCGCACGTGGTGCCACCCCCCCTGCGCCAAATTCGATCCGAACAGGACTTGTTTGTTCAGTCGGTGCAGCTTTGCGTACCCATTTGCATTGGAACGAACTACGACGACTCGGGCTTGATTCTTCGCCGACTTCCCAATTATTCTCAAATTGTACAACTTCACTATCGGTGGTTCCACGTCTCCTCTGGAGCAGATCTGAAACCCATTCCTCGTCTTATTCTGCAGTCCTTCTACGAGTCCCACCCTGACACGAAGGGGAACTGTATTGTGGTGCACTTGGACTTACCGGAAAAGCTATTGCAGCCCTTCGCGGACTTGACGGACTCCCAAAAAGAAGAATTGAAGGAACTTGTAGAGGAGTTAGCACGGACCATGTATGCGTACAATGGCAGGCGTAACGCGCCAAATTATAACGGGAAAAACATCAAGGTGTGCTTTATTATTGTAGTGTCAAAGACTGCTCACAATGTGCTCTGGGGTGAATACCCGAATGAGGGCCACTCCTCTCTACTCCGATGTTTGTACTTCTGTCGAGTGTTCGTCACTCCACAACGGCACCTTCTGGATCTGCTCAGTACCCTTCCCAGTCTGAGCCGAAAAAATTGGGAGCGAAAGAATCGAGGGTCGGCTTCGCCGCAAGCTGGGGGTCGAACCATCACCTCTGGGCGTGGGTTCGACTTGATGGGAGACTTCCGGTTGTCGTTGGAGAGCATGGCGCAGCTAATGGCGAAGGAGTTGATGATTATTCACGTGGCCATGGCCCAGCGTATTCGAATGACACAATTTAATTGGCGGATCACGCACGGGAAGCCGTACCCCAAGAACAATGAGCGGCAACTGATGAATGATGAGAATCTGACCTTAATGCTTCAGCTCCTCAAGGGGTGGATGCAGTGGACCGATGTCCTGCTTCAAGAGAAAGAAATAACCACCACCGCCATCTCCTCTCCAGACGATAATGGAATGCGGTTGGAAGGCGGACACATGAAGAGCCCCATCCCAGGGCATCGCTTCCGGGTGCACACAAGTCTGAAGGACGCCACCGCACACGCGGATCCGAAGCTGGATATCCAGACCCAGGTGTCCAATATTTTCGGGATGCCAGACGGTCGGGAACGTCATGCGTACCTCTTTTATCGCAACCAGCTCCGTGCGTGGGGAAGGGAGAAGGCCCAGCAGTCGCTGATATCCTGTGGGATCGCCTCTCCCATATCCACAGGCTCACATGGGCCATTTGATGCCGAATTTGCGTCTCCTTCCGTTACTGAGGACTCCGCCGAGACGTTGGAGTCCCAGCTGAGCTTCAACATCTTCAACACCTTTCAGAAGTTTGCTTATGAGGTGCTTTCGTGTTACGGCGTCTCGCGAGGCGAGGCGAATTCCCTGCAGTGGCTCCTGCGGAAAGTCGTCGTCGTGCCATCCAACTCCGCTGTGGTCAGTTGCCACTTTACCGATCTCCAACCCCGGTGTCCTCTGCTGCTGGATGCGGACACGGACTTCAAGGACTTTGAGTTGGAGGTGGCGGAGATCCCGTCAGATTTGATTGAGCTCTGCGGCGATGGTCGGGGGACGAAGCTGTACCGCCAGAGCATCGCTCAGCAGTCGCGGAAGCTCTTCTTCAGCTTCACCAAGAACGGCCATGGTCCCGACGAGGGCATCCCCACAGTGAGCCAGGGCGTGGCGCGAGATCTCGGTGCGCATCATGGGGTGGTAGCGCGCGCGAACTCCTCCGTTCCGGTGAACACGAGACAGGAGAAGGGAGGGGTCCACCGCGCGCAATCCTCCCAGGTGGAGCGACACGACAGCGCGAACATGTGGGATGGCAGCGCGGGGCTGCGGCAGATGTCCTCGGGCCATTACAACAACCGGCCGAGCTCAGCGGGTATCTCCCTTCAGCCGCAGGCGACGGAGTGGCGACACGATTTCGACGGCCTCCGCCAATTTCGCAGCTCGAAGAGCCTGACGGGTGAGATGCTGTCCAAGGCGGACTTAGTGTCCCACGATGATCTGCGCGCCTCTCACTCGGCCTGGCTGAAGCCGGTGCCGTCCGACCCAGTCCCGCACGGACAATCCGCCAGCGATATCCTGCCCTGGATGCTCGAGGAGGAGCACGCGATGAGTCTGTTGCAGTTCTACTCCTCCGCCAAGTCCGTGCGGCCTGACTGGGAACGCCAGTATCTCGTCGCCACGTACCGGTACCTTTCCACCAAGGCCTTTGCCAAGGAAACGTCTATCTCAGTATGGCTCCCAGCGCTGGAGAAACCTTCAGTGACACTGGAACTGGTCTGCGCGGCGGTGCACCAGAAGCTCATGAACATGGTCGATGAGGACGAATTGGAGCGGCGCGCAGAGTGGCTGGAGACACGGGTGCACGACACGGTGCTGATTGTGACGCAGCGGCGACTGTTGAGTGTGGGGGACGTTATCTTGCTCCGCGCCCACCTCTCCGAGTCGTTGCAGAAGAACATTCAGAAGCTGACCGAGTGGGAGGATGGACACTTCCGCAGCTCTGAGAGCGAAGATGTGGGGATCGACGAGGAGAAGATCTCCTCGGAGGACGTGGTGGTGGCGGTGCGGATGATGGAGGTGAAAAGCCCTCCGCCGATGCACACGATCACGATGTTGGAGGCCCCTATCAACCGCAGCACGAGGAGCAAGATCTGGGAAAAGCCGAGAGAGGTAGTGGTCAAGTCTAACTCTGAGTTCGACGCCAGAGCCTTCACGTGGAGTGTACCGGCGGGGAATCCCTTCACAGGTGCCGGACATGGGGGCCTCAATGGCCGACGGGAGTCCCGAACGCTGGACCGTCGTCTCTCCACAGTGCCGATCATCTCGGGCCCGACGCCGATGTTCTTCACCTCCTTGGATCTCTCCTTTAAGCGCGGGGTGCGGGAGCGGTGCACGTACCACATGCTGAGTGGGACACCAGTGGATATCTTCTACGAAAGCCTCACCCTGGGGAAGTTTAAGAAGGATGACATCAAGATGTCTGGGGATCCCATTAAGAGCACCATGAGTAGCCCGGATTTACTCTCTACCCCGAGGTCGCTGCTAGACGAGTTTACCGCGGCGGAGAGCGACGAGGATTACGCGTTTGCTATTCAGAAGACCTGGAAGAGCATTATTCCTCGACCACTTTGTCTCATTTGGCAAAAGAATGATGAGATGCACACCACGTCGCTCGACATTCCCAGAGAGGGGATGGTGGAGTACTACATTTATATCAAGTAACAAAAAAAGGAGCCAAGTTCCATCAAAATGCGAAATGTTTGGCGGGATGGGGACTAGGAAGGCGAAAGAAGGAAGGGTGTTATTTTTAATGTGAATTGACTGGTAAAATACAGAGGTATTTTGTCTACAGCAGTTTCTACTTTCTAGTACTATCACTAGGAATGCATGTACAGAACAAAATTATTATTTCTTATAGAAAAGAGTATCCACAAATTCAAAGCACTGAGATGAGACTTTTCTTTACTTAAAGATTGACCCCATGCGACGTGCTGTTTATCTGATCTCTGCGCATAGAATGTTATTCATTCCCTATCCCCTTTTTTTTTTCGTTTGTTTTTGTTTTTGAGACTGCACAGCTTAAAAGTAGTTCCTCTGTTTTTTTAAAATTATTTTGGACTGTTACAAACTCCACCTTGGGTGAGAATAATAAGTCCGCTGTTACCCTGCCACTTAATATTGTTTTTGGTCTTTTTCTTCTCGCTCTATATCGTTTTCTATATCTATATTTTTTCCTCCGTTTCATTTCTCTCTCCATCCTCTTCACTGGCTGGAGAAAAAGGAAAACGCGAAGTCTTTCTTAGTTTTTTTAATTTATATCTTGTACATATCTGTATATACAAGGGTGTTCCCCCCCCCTCTCTTCACCGTTTCCCTGTGTTATTTTGTGAAATCGCACGGGTACGTGGACGGAGGAGAGATCTTGACGGACACTCCACACACACCGACCCTTTATCCTGATCAGCGTGTCCTAACGAATACCAAATAGTGGTGCCGCCCCTGCAGAGAGCGATCGACATGTCCGCTTCTGAACCAACCGGCGGCGCTCCGTCGTCATTCCATCAAGGTCGACCCGCGCCAGGAAAACTGTGCTCGGAAATGGTGCGTCGGCTCTACGCCGCGGAGACCCCGATGGAAGGAGTGCGGGCCATCACGAGTTGCTTTCCCTTCTGGCTCCCCCCCGCCACTGTCTTGTCCGCCATTGGACTGTACTGCTTCTCGGTGTTCGTCCGTATCAAGTACGCCCGGTGGCGCGTGGTGGAGATGCGCCGGGCAGAGCGAAACTTTGATTTGCTGGAAAATTTACGTGGGATGCACGCGGTGAGTGCCCATCACCGCGGGTTAAACGCCCATGCTCTGGCGGAGGACGACGGTGAAGAAGAGGATGAGGAAATGGAAGACGAGACTGTCGTGTCGGTGCGTGATGTGGACGAGTTTCGTAGCAGTTTAGGGGTGCAACTCCCGCGAGATGAGGACCTGCTCGGGATATTGGAGCAGATCTTGAATGACGAGCCGATTCCCGACGGCTGGGTGCTGTACCGGACCACGGCGGGGATTATTCGCTTCATGAATCTCAACACGCAGGAGTTGTCCTTCTTCCCTCCTTCCTTTCACAAGCACCAGCAATACATCGAGTCCGAACTGCGACGTCGGAACCGGGAAGCGATGGAGTCGAAGTACGCCACTCCAGGAGGGGATGGGACGGACGAGGATCGCACCTTTAGGGTCCACAGCTCGGCGAGGATGGGGTATCCCCCCCACATCCAGACCACCGGCTCCGGTGAGGCTCTCAGTGCGGAGCGGGATCTCAGCACCGCAGATGCTGGCGTCGGGAGCGAGTGCCGTGACGCTGGGGCGGCGGGTGCCAGCTCTGGAGGGGGGGATGGGGCTGGTGGCTGGGGCCCCCACGGGATGCCGGAAAGCCCCCATGCGCTGTTCGACCCGAGATTCTCCAACAGTGTGGTGCGCCGCATGCTACACTTTTTCCTCAAGAGAGAGCAGCAGCGCATCAAGGAAAAGGTGGCTCGCGACCACGCCGCACGCCATCGGTCTCAAGGCACCAGCTCCAATTCCTCGAGCTCCGGCAGCGTCGGTAACGATTCCAACGATGACGCGCATAAGGAAGTACTGGGGAGCCCTCGTGACGGTCAACATCTTTATCGAGGAGCTCGGCGGCACGGCAGCGGAGGAGGAGGTCATCACCACCGAATGACCGCTTCCCAAGTCCCCGGTGCGGCGTCTCGTGTCGTGTCCTCCTCCCATCGATTAGGGGCCGGTGGAGGGGGTGGATTTCACTTGGCCCCAGGTCCTTAGTTAGTACACCGACCACACCGACAGCCCGTCATAGCGATTTATTCTAGACCGAGCAAGGGGGGAGACGAAACAAAGAGAGAGAGAGCGAGCGAGCGAAACACGTTGACGTTAACAAAAGACGGGGGATGGGAGAGGGAGAAGGTGAACTCTCTCATCCTCGCACTCTCTTTTTTTGAGCTTCACTTTTTTCTCGCCGCTTCCCTCCCCATGCATTCTTCATGGAGAACGGCGAATCAACAAAAACTGTTTTTATGATTGTTCTCCTATTTTCCTCCTGCCGATGAGACACACCCCACTAAAAGAAAGAAGAAAAATTTCATAACATGAAAAAACAGTCCATCATATTTTTGGTTTGTAAACAAGCACCTACAGCCGACGGCTGAGGGAAAAAAGGGAGACTACGAAAACACCAATACGCAACGAAAGAGAAACACAAAAACAAATGACTGATTTCGGATTTTAAATTTTCTTCTTAACGCCAATAAAATCGCCACTGCTCACGGCAACCTTACACGCCGTCTTTCTCTCTTTCTATTGGTAGTGGTGGGAAACCCCCCCAAAAAACGACAGAAAAAATGAGCGGAAGAGGGGGGAGTGAAGCGAATCCATCGGTTGGTGCGGGTAGAAGGAATGGATATGGAGGTTTGAAGGAAGAAAAGAAGAGCAGGACCATTACACACACACAGGCAGACACCGACAGGCCTTCTTTTTCGCTCGAAAGTAATGCTATACTGGAGAGATAAAGTATTCATTATACCACCTTGTTCTAATAGTAAATTTGATTTCACTATATATACATAAAACATTCTTTTTTTATGTTTTTTGACGTCTAAGATGAGGAGTGAGAGGGGAACGAGCACGAACGGCACCAGAACAACCGAACTGTCGATCCTTGTGGAAGGCACAGCAAGAAAAAAACATACATCAACTCATCTGAGAACAAGAGAAAAACAACAGCAACCAGAAACGATACAACAATCGTGAGAGACAACTGTAATGTGGTGTACCTTGGAATCATCTCTTTTCTGTCCTTTTGAATGCCAGTGGCCTTCATTTGATCATACTACACTCCTTCTTTTTTTTTTTTTTGCATTTCTATGCTGCTTCCCTTCCTAATTTTTCTGTCCTTTTCTTTAAATAAATATTTATATATATTTCTTCTTATAGCGCGATTGCATCACATCGTATTCAGCTAATTATGCCCGGTAAGGAAGTCAAGAAGACCCAGAAGGGTGGCGCGAAGACCGCCGCGAAGGCTGCCGCTCCGTACAAGAAGGCCGCGGCTCCGTCCCCCTTCACTGCTCGCCCCAAGAACTTCGGTATTGGTCAGGATGTGCCGTACTCTCGTGATATTTCCCGCTTCATGCGCTGGCCCACGTTCGTGACCATGCAGCGCAAGAAGCGCGTGCTCCAGCGCCGCCTCAAGGTGCCGCCGGCGCTGAACCAGTTCACCAAGGTGCTGGACCGCGCTAGCCGCAACGAGCTCCTGAAGCTTGTGAAGAAGTACGCCCCTGAGACCCGCAAGGCTCGCAAGGAGCGCCTTCACAAGGCCGCTGAGGCCCAGAAGAAGAACCCGAAGGCTGGCGTGCCCAAGGCTCCGCTTCACGTGCTGACTGGCCTCCAGGAGGTGACCCGCGCCATTGAGAAGAACACTGCCCGCCTGGTGGTGATCGCCAACAACGTGGACCCGATCGAGCTGGTGCTCTGGATGCCCAACCTTTGCCGCGCCAACAAGATCCCGTACGCGATCGTGAAGGACAAGGCTCGTCTTGGTGATACCATTGGGATGAAGACCGCCGCTTGCGTCGCCATCACCGACGTGAACGCCGAGGATGAGGCCGTTCTCAAGAACCTGATCCGCTCTGTGAACTGCCGCTTCCTGTCCCGCTCCGACGTCATCCGTCGCCAGTGGGGAGGTCTCCAGCTTTCTCTGCGCTCCCGTGCCGAGCTCCGCAAGAAGCGCGCTCGCAGCGCTGGTGCGGACGCTGCTGCCATGACCAACTAAACAGTTCTGCGGTCTGGGTACAACGCACCTTTACACTGAAAGATGTTGCGCATTTCATTTTTAGTTTATAACTCTCAAAAAAAATATAATAAATGCTCATTAGTATCATTTGATCAGTGACGCGCAAGGATATGGTACCCTACTAAGAACGCGCGGCTCTGATTGATATCAAGTGTATTAGTGTCCCCTTTTGATCCATCCAATTTTCTTTCTCTCTTATTGTTGTTATTTTTATATTCATTTCTTTTTTTTTTTTTCGTTTTCTCATCTGCTGTGTAGAGAGAAATCGTTTCATTGACTAAGGATGCCCGGTAAGGAAGTCAAGAAGACCCAGAAGGGTGGCGCGAAGACCGCCGCGAAGG